>JBBPBX010005828.1:16073-70644 GCA_038048925.1 Garcialebias charrua
CAGTGGCACCAAGTAGAATTCCACTGGTGGAGATGATCACAGCCACTGAGTCAGCCATCCGTAACAACAAAATTAAAGACTTTGAAGCAGAACAACTCAGAGTCAAAGTTTCAGCCTGTCTCAGTAATGCTAAACCACCACCTTCCAACATCAGTAGAGAAGAGAGGGATGCACTCACCACGCTTAGCAAGGACAAAAACATCATAATTCTCCCAGCAGACAAAGGAAGGTGCACAGTGATTTTGAACCAGAAAGACTATCATGAGAAAGTTATGTCACTCCTTAGTGACTTAACCACTTATGAACCGCTGAAAAGAGATCCAGGAAGTGGTTACAAGAAGAAGTTGATAGATTGCCTGAAAATTTTGAAGCAGGACAAGGCTATTGACAATATTCTGTACCACAGACTGTACCCAGGGGAGGCCACGCCAAGTCTGTATGGTTTACCCAAAATCCACAAACAAGGTGTACCTTTAAGACCAATTGTTAGCATGATTAACTCTGTCACTTACAATGTTTCCAAATATCTGGCATCTGTACTCATCCCTTTAGTTGGCAGCTCAGAACACCACATACAGAACACCATGGACTTTGTGGATAAGGTGAGGGATGTCATCATGGAGACTGATGAAACAATGGTCTCTTTTGATGTTACATCACTCTTTACGTGCATTCCTGTTGATGAAGCAGTAGAGGTGGTCTGTTTAAGGTTAAAATCAGACACCACTCTGAACAGCAGAACCACGCTTTCCACAGAGCAACTGTGTCAACTCTTGAAACTGTGCCTGCAGTCAACCTACTTCACATATGGGGAGCAATATTATAGGCAGAAACATGGATGTGCTATGGGGTCTCCAGTTTCTCCTATTGTTGCCAACCTGTACATGGAGGAGGTAGAAAAGAGAGCCTTGACATCCTTTCAGGGAGACCACCAAGTCATTGGTTCAGGTATGTTGACGACACCTGGGTTAAAATTAAATCTCAGGAAGTCCAACATTTCACTGATCACATCAACTCTGTGGATAAATATATCAAGTTCACACGAGAAGATGTAAAAAATGGCAGGTTGGCTTTCTTGGACTGTGAGGTCTCTGTTTCTGATAGAGGAAATTTGCAAACTGAGGTGTACCGCAAACCCACCCACACAGACCAGTATTTACAGTTTGACTCCCATCACCCTCTGGAGCACAAGTTAGGAGTCATCAGGACTCTGTACCACAGAGCAGACAGCGTCCCCACTAACTCAGCAGCCAGACAGAAGGAGAAATCACACACAAAACAGGCTCTAGAGAAATGTGGATATCCTAACTGGGCCTTCCTGAAAGCAGAGAAGAAACCCAAACAGGACTCCAGCCAGCCATCAGGTGAAAAGAAGGAACCCAGACCCAGACCAGTGGCCATTCCATATGTTGCAGGGGTTTCAGAGACATTGAGACGTTTATTTTCTAAACACAACGTCCCAGTGGCTTTTAAACCTCAAAATACATTACGGCAAAAACTGGTTCATCCCAAAGATCCAGTCCCCCGGCAAAAACAGAGTAACATTGTGTATGCTGTTCAGTGTCAGGAGGGCTGTGATCAGTCTTATATCGGGGAAACTAAACAGCCACTGGCCAAAAGGATGGCCCAGCACAGAAGATCAACATCATCAGGTCAGGACTCTGCAGTCTACACTCATCTCCAGGCCAGCGGTCACTCTTTCAGGGATGAAGATGTTCACATCCTTGATAGAGAGGAACGATGGTTTGAGAGAGGAGTAAAGGAGGCCATCTTTGTGAAAAGAAACCGCCCATCATTAAACAGGGGTGGAGGCCTCCGAGTTCAACTGTCCCCCTCCTACAATGCTGTGATTGCTGGTATCACTCAGCCCTCTGTGAATAGCAAACAACCATCAGGGTGCTAACGATCCATTGTTAGGCTGATGGTCCTCCTTGATCATGTGAGCAGCTGGTTTCAGGCTGTCATCAGCCAACTGGTTGTGTAACACTGTGAGAGGGTGCTATTTATAAGACTGAGCTGAACCCAGCACCTCAGACTGAGGAAGTCTTTCGGACGAAAGACGAAACGTTTCTACAATTTTTTGCTTTGTTTTGTTTTTTTGTTTTTTGAATGTCCAGAGGACCAGACTTAGCTTTTTTGTTTAATGTTTTAGTTTTAGAGTTGGTGTAAATTTTCATACTCTTATACCACTATGCAAAAAACTCAGGACAGTGTTAGTTTTACTATTTTATGCTTATGTCAATTATTATATGTTTCAGTGTTTCAATGTTTAGATGTTTACTGTTGCACCGAGGGACTGAGAGAAACGCAATTTCGGTCCTGTGTATGTCCTGTACAGTACATATTGCAGATCTGACAATAAAGTTGACTTTGACTTTGACTTTGATTATATTTATCCCCGAAAAAGTTACTAACGGATTTGTTAGTGATAATAAAAGACTACGCCAAAGACCATTTTAACTAGTTAATGAATTGAGTAGTAAAGGTAATTTAATTTGTTAATATTTGGGTAAGTTCGTTGCTAATTTCATTGGTAGAACCTCCAGGCGCTGTGGCGCTAAGCCTGATGATATTTTACGTTGTAAAACGATTACAATCTTTTGTCTGTTAAATCACATGCATTTCTTAATTCACAGGATGATTAAATTTTATTTTATTTTAGTAGGCCTAAATCTCATGATGTGTGTGACCAATAAACGTAAGAGTTACACAAAAGTTGCAAATGTAAACCAATTAGGCTTACTTCCCCCGCAGGTTCCACCACATGTAGGAATGGCCAAAAGAGCAAACTTCACATGGCATCCAAACGTTAAAAGCAATTTGATAGCCATTGTTGGAAGATGTCAACAGACATCCCTACTTTACAATTCAAAGCAAGCACAGGTGTCGAACTCCGATCCTCGAGGGCCACTGTCCTGCATGTTTTCTCGTTTTCCTGCTCAAACACACCTGATTTGCATGAATGGATGATTAACAGGCTTCTTCACAATTTAATTAGTTAATTGAAGCACTGAATCAGGTGTGTTGACGCAAAGAAACACGGAAAACATGCAGGAAAGCGGTCCTCGAGGACCTGAGTTTGACACAGCCTAAAGGCTCTATTACTAATATGCTGGTAGGCAACACTGCCAGATGTTCTTGGTCTATGTCCAGACCAGTCTTGGTGGCAGTAGAAATACCTATTCAATGTTAGATTATTTTTTTATTCATTTGATATGTCTTAGACTGCAAAAGGGTTAAAGAAACAAAAATTAAGTTGCTATATTCTGTATTTTGTGTTTTCACTGTTACTTATTAGAATATATAGTTCCATAGATTGTTGTTCTTGTAGTTATTACTGCTTCTTAGTTGCTTTTGTTTGGAAAAAAAATGTTTATATACGAAATATCTTTGATAGGATCCATTGGAAGACGGGCAAACCCTTTGTGGCAGGCAAGACTCTTTCTTCTTCCTGGTCCAAATTTTGATGTTCTTCCCTCTGCAACGGATCTTCAACACCTTGTCAAAAATGGATTAGGTAAAGTTTAGATCAAAATCTGTGAAATATAGAAATTATGCATACATTAATTTTTGCTGTTAAGCCTCATTGTATCATTTTGTTTATCAATTGATTTGCTTTAGTCATATGAGGCTAATTATTTATGTGTTCACACATTAAAGCAAATGTCTTTTAGAAAGGAAGTATTAGGCCAAGGCATTGTAATATCAAAGCCTACATTATGAAGACACGATTCTTAAAATAATAAGCAGCATTTAAAGACTTGCAGGTTAGGTGGAGGTCTCCCTTAAAAAAGTCTGTGTGTATCAATAGCACTTGTACGGACAGATAAAGGCTGAATATTCAGTGTTTGTAACTGAGCTATGAGTTTGTAGTTGTAATCTTTTAGGTGTTTCCCACTAATGTGTTAATATATATTTTTTCTTTTTCTTTATTTAGGCCAACCAGCTCACAATGAGTCAACAGTGGGTGGAGAAAGTTTGAAGATAGACCTGACGTGGACGCTGTCTGACCTAAATAATTTCATCTGTCAGAGTTATCCTCAGATAAGTTTAAATCTGACCGGGTTTGAGTTGGCAAGGGTAGGCAAGAGGCGCAAGCTTCAAAAGTTACAGGCAGGCTCAGTGAGAGAACTTAAAAAAAGTGTTGGAAAAAGCAGACTGTACATCTTGCCTCGTGCGGAAATAATTCAGGTTTGGATCCTTTTAGTTTCACAGCATTGTCACAATATTTTCATTCATATTTACAACAAGAAGTCTTAAACCTTCATCTGTAACCACAGATTCCACCATCTACTGAAATAACGTCTGTGACAGCGGCCACTGTTTCAAACAGTGAAACACTGCAGGTGTCAGAAAATGTCATGCCACATCAGGTACAATGTTAACAGCAACGGTTGTTGAACAAAAAATGTTCTGTGTTCTTTATTCAAGTTCTCAAATTAAGCATGATTTAAAATGTATAGCAACATGTCATTTTTTTCCTGTGAAAGTAAAACCTGTCATTCCATTTTGGAACAAATCATTTCACCTTAAATTTAGAGTAAAGCAATGAATATCCACAGGAAAGGGTAAGAGGGTACAGGACATGTGCCGAAAAGAACAGTTTTCAGTGGTATCTGCCCAAATTTTCCTTTAGTTTTCTTTGCTCTAGCAAAGTTAATTAAAAGTGTAAGTGTGTGGACTTTTAATTCTTACTCTTAAAGTAAAGGTTGTCCTTTGAAAGTTCTGACTGAATTCAGTTAGCAAATTTTGATATCTGAATTGGATTCTGCAGGAGGGGATACCAGATAACTCATTTCCTTGTTACGTCTCCAACTCCATTGCAATGCCAGGCCAAAGTCATGCAGCTTTGATCTCCCAGGTATGTAAAAAATAAAACTAACACACAACATTGTTTTACTGCTAAGTGTGATAGTTGAGAAATACTATCAGACACATTTTCTAGACCCTTCAGGAATCACGGATACTAAGCTCTGAGCAAGATGATGAGTACCAGAGGTCCCTATTGGCCGACCAAGAGAAGGTTTGTTTTTTATTTTTATTTTTTCATTGGTTTTGTAATCTTTGCAATCAACTTACCTGTTCTCCTTTCATTTACATGTCCTCATGTCACTCCTCCAGTGCCAGATTGTTACATTTGCCCAGAAATTCAGCTTTTTTCTTTTTTTATTTTTTTTTACAGAAGTTGCACACATTTTTGTTTTTCAAGTATAAGGTTTTGCATTGTGCTAACTGCCTTTTTTGTTATCAGGTTCCTGTTGTATAACCTTAACAGTTATGAGTTCATTACAAAATAGTGATTTTTGTGCTGCAATTTCATGTGCAATGACAGGAAATGAGGAAACGGGCCTTGGAGAACATAGAGGAACGGCGTAAAATGGTGAGTTATGTCCAAGGGCATGTTTTATTTGTTTACATGCACGCTGTAAATTTAAATATTAATGTACATTCAAGGCCATCAGGGAACGCTGTCTTCGATTGGCTGATCGAGAGGAACCCAACGATGGAATTTCCTTGAAGTTCAAGTTCCCTGATGGTTCAGTAAAGATGGGCAAATTTAATGAATCTGAGCCAATTCAGGTAATGTCTCACATTAAGCTTTAACATGTAAAAAGTCACTAAGTAAAAGGCAACAATTACAAAAAAGAAAAAATCTCCATCATAGGTTCTCTTTGACTTTATTGGTCAAGCTGAGGAAGCCAGTGAAATTTTTAAGGTTCAGGGAGCCACTACTTGCACAGCCATTGAGAGCACCTCAAGTGGGATAATTTCAGAGCAAGGAATCAGGACTAATTCCACATTCTATGTACTTTGGATGTCAAGCATGGATGTTCAGGTAAGACTAATTTTAACTTTTGTAGAACTGGTGAATTTTACATTTCAACGCTCGTAGCATTACTCAGTTTTCATATTTGTGCTCTTTTTTTCCTAACTGTTAGGAATGGATTTCCAGTCAAATGGAAAATGAACAACCACTGACCACAGGGGCCGCCTCTGAGCTGCTCTTGAATCCACATGGTCTTCTGCCTTACAGCCCAATACCAGACTTGTCCCACATACCAATTCTGATAGATGATGATGATGAGAGTGAAGTCCCTGTCTCTCCTGGCCTTCAGACTCCTAAGAATGCTTCCCACCTAGACTCTGCCAATGAGTATGTGTTATGATTGTTCTTTATGTAAATCAAAATCCAATTTGAGTCATTACAAATTTAGTAACCAAAACTTTTAAAATGGGATGATAGCATTTTTATGTAAAAGTTAAGTTTTCTCCTCCTTCCTATGTCTCACAGAGTTACCCTGCAAGATATTTTATCTCAGCTGATCAGTGGAGTGGACATGAGTATTTCTCCAACCAGCAATCAGATAAATGTGTGTCGGAGCAACATCTTGAAATGCAGCTTGAAAGCATTTCAGCGTCACCGCTTTACCCCAGAGGCAAAACTTGACGTTGTCTTTGTGGACGAGGACTTGAATGGAGAGGGGTCGGTGGATGAGGGAGGTCCAACTAGAGATTCTTGTCTTGAACCACTTTGGACATGTCTGCCTGCCTGGGAGGAGTCGACGAGGGACACACCCCCAGAAACCATCTTGGCTACAGCAAACTGGTTGGTCCACATAAGTTGCTTACTTGGTGGGTTAACTTCAGTGTGCTTTGGACTACTCTGACTGAGGAAGCCCTCTGGAGTGAGGGTGAAACGTTTCTGCTAAAAAGAAACTGTCCAGATGAAACTGAAAAAAAGGCGTTCAATACAGGATCAACTGGACTTTATTTGTTGCAGAAAACGTTTCGACTTCTGTCCAGAAGTCTTTTTCAATTCAATTGAAAAAGACTTCTGGACAGAAGTCGAAACGTTTTCTGCAACAAATAAAGTCCAGTTGATCCTGTATTGAACGCCTTTTTTTGATTTCATCATGTCCTGGACGACTGAGAATCTTCACCAGCATATGTCCAGATGAACTGATTGAGAATGAGCGGATTTGATACCTGGACTATTGAGAATTAACTTTCTTGTCCAACTAGAGAGTTTTTGAGGCTACTTATGAAGGCAATTCATGACTGCTGCATCTTTGAGGGGCATGAAAAGGCTCGCCAACTGGCATTGAGCACTGAAGGTTATGAAAAATGTATATCTGTGCTATGGTATTTTGAATGCTAGGGTTTTTTCTTTCTTTTTTTAATGATGCCTCAATTAATTGTGTATAAGCAGTGGAACTTGTAATTTTTTGGAGTCCTTTTTAACAAACTGTCCTTCTGTGTTTCTTCTGCAGCATTGGAAACAAAGTTGTACTACTTTGTAGCAAAAATGATTACTGTCTGTGTAGTCCACGGAGGAGTTGGCCCCCATTTTTTCTCTGAGAGGCTGTTTCAGCAGATCTGTGGGCTTCCAACAGCCACTGTCAGAGTTGAAGAGCTCCATGATCACAAACTCCGGGAGCAGCTAATGAGGGTATTATTATTAGCTGACATTTTGCTAACCCTTTCAATGTGTGTAATCCATCTATGTAATTTTTGTAATTGCTTAGTCCTGGATAGATTGGTGCCTAACCCAGGTGAGACTCAACAGTTGCCTCTGTGTGTGAGGTTTGCATGTTCTCTCTGTGTATGTGTGGTTTCTCTTCAGGTAATCTGGCTTACTCCCATCGTCCAAAGACATGCATGTTAGGTGAGTTTGTATGTTGAAGTGATTATGTACTTATCTTTATTCAGATACAAGAAGCTGAAACCACCAAGGAGGCAAATTTTGCCATTGAGGAAGCAGCCGACATCCTTAGCATCATGGGTTGCCTTAGGCATGTCTCAAAACTGGAGGAAAAGGACTCCCTGGTTCAATCCGCAGTCGAGTTCATTGTCAACGGACGTATGAGAAATGCTCATGACCAGTAAGCTATTCCTAGTCTCTTATTTTGATGTAGCTGTTGATGTTGTCATAACATCTCTGCTGAAAGATAAAAATCTGTTTCCTCCATGTTGCTGAAGCTTACTTGTGTTATGTTGCTTCTTTTTTTTTTTTTTAATGGACAGGAATAATAATCTACGTATAGATTAGATCAAACTATAAAATCTAGTAGACAGTAGTTGAGGTCTTTCCACTGGCTGCCTGTCTGTCAGAAGACATATTTTTAAGTTCTGCTGTTGGTCTATAAAGATCTGAATGCTCCACAATGAACCTACTAGACCACCCAGGTCCTCTGGATCTGATCTGGACCAGTTCCCAGAGTCAGAAGCAGACCTGGAGAAGCTGTATTCAGATTCTATGCTTCACGTTTGGAACAAACTACCAGATACAGCGGAAACACACTTGTACAGTACTTGCACCAATGGTTAATGACCTACCTGTTCTCATCAGAATTATTAATATTGCCTTTGCAAATTTTAAGTTATCAGGGTCATTGCAATAGCAAACAGACCTAAATTGAAGGAAACCGGACTTTTGCTCAGTTTTTCTTAAAATGTACACATCTGCACAGTTCAAAGAAACTTCACGTGTAATGTACACAATGTCACATCTGCACGTTTTTGTACTTCTGAAATTGTTTGTTAATGTTGCTGCTTATTTTAAATGTAGTTTTTCAGGCTCTCTATACTTAATGGTTTTTATGTTTTTTATGCAAATTATTTTATATATCAGCCCTGAGGCTGTTAGACTCATGAATAAATAAAAATAAAATTAAAATAAACACTGCAAAATATCACATCATGCTGATGCTGATATGTTTTCTTGTTGCTGTGTTCATCTGTGTTCATCTGTGACCATCTGCTCATACAAACTCATGTTCGTGCTGCTGTTTATTCCCACTATATTAGGCTTAGTGTATTACTAGTTGATGTTTTTCTTAGTTAGTTCTCGATGTTATTACTGTTTTTCTCTTTCATTTGTTGTTGGATGTAACTGGGACCTCGTGTACATAATCTCGTTTTCATCTCATGTACCACATGCGGTGCAAATGACAATAAAGACTCTCTGACTCTCTCTCTCTCTGAAAAATTTACTATACTAATAAAGTTACCTTGCCTCTTAGGTTTGTAGAGGGCTTCAACACTCTTGGGCTACTGAAAGAGCTCCAGAAACACCCAACTGTTTTTCATGACATGTTCGTGTGTGAGGAGAAACCCCTCACAGCCAGGGACTTGAGTGGCCTTTTCACAGTGGCCTATTCTGCTCAGGGCAGCAATCGGCGAGCTCTGGAGAATCAGTTGGTGTGTTTTTGGAGAGACTGGCTGATTGACATTGAAGGTCTGCTTTTTGAGTTTTACTTATTTTTTTAAAGATTAAGACTTACTTTGTACAATACAACAAAACTGCGGTAATATTTCCATGTCTAACAGTGGCTTTCTTCCATTTATATGTCATAGAAGAGGAGGATGGTCCACTGTCTCTTGAAGATGTGCTGGTGTTCACCTCTGGAGCCTCTGCCATCCCTCCCCTTGGCTTTTCCTGCCAGCCTGAAATTCAGTTTCTGCATGACACCAAGAAAATTTACCCAGAAGCCAATACGTGTGTTGTTGTTCTGTATCTGCCGCTGCACTCCTCCTATGAGGCTTTTACAACATACATGATGGAGGGAATTTTGCAAGCTCCGACCTTTGGAATTTCTTAAAAGGCTCCAAATGTTGAAAGGTGGCTAAAACTGGACAGTGTTCCATGCTTGTTTGTCCAGTGGTTGTTTTTATTTTAAGGCAAAACACGATTTTACAAGTTCCGATATGTGTGCCAATGTTTTTAAATCTACTTTTCATTATTTTAATGGATTTTACAAAAAGGCACTTTACTGGCAGTAATGATCAACTATCTGAAGTCAGTGCAAGATTGATTTCATGTTCTGTCAGGTTGAGTTTAAAATGTTTTTATATTTTAATGACAGTTCTGAAGTTTACAAGTTGGTATCCAATACTATACCATACCATACCATTTTATTTATAAAGCACTTTAAACAGGAACAAGTCCACACCAAAGTGCTGGACAAACAAACACGCAACAGGCAACACAGACAATGAAGTACAACACGAAAAACATAAAAACATTGCAGATCATAAATCAAACGATCCAATACAAATCAGCTGGCATTGAAAGCAATGGAGTAGTAGTGAGTTTTTAACCGGGATTTGAAAACCGAGAGGGAGGGGGCCTGTTTGATGAGCAGCGGTAACTCGTTCCAGAGTCTTGGGCCTGCTACAGAGAACGCCCTGTCACCCCTGCGCTTAAGGCGAGTTTCTGGAACTATTAAGAGTACCTGATCCTCTGACCTCAAAGCACGTGGAGGGACATATGGGTGTATCAGATCCGAGAGATACTGTACAATACTAACATATGTTCCCTTCTGTATTTGGCTTCATGACAATAAAGCAATTACTGAGGGAAAAAAATAATTGAATGAGCTATTATTTATCTACTGGGCACCAAGTGTAAAATGAAATGTTAAACTCCACTAACATGTATCATTATTTAGCTCAATTTTTGAGTAAAATAATTTCAACTAACATTTTATTGTAATTTAGCTCACTGTTCTTATATTTAGCAAATTTTTACAAAATGTTGAATTTAAATGTTTAACAAATATTTGTAAACATTAAATCATAAATGCTAAACCTGTTGAAGTTAAATGCTGAAGTCCACGTATTTTGCTGTGTGCTCGGCTCATGTTATGACATCACCCTGACACGATAGCAACCATTAGCACTCCAATGCAGTTAGTTTCCTAAAAGACCTCAAACTTGCTTATATGGTTTGTGTCAAAGCTGCACTTCAAACTGCTGGACCACAGGTACCACCAGAGGTTGCGACTTTTTTGCTATCCGTCATGTTGACTGACGCTAAAAAAAAAAAATCTGTCATGATCAATTTTTACCCGTTGTTTTCTTTTGAAAATGACAATGACTAAACATTCATAGAAAGTGGCTATTGTGATTTTGATTTTGCAGTTCTACCTCAGATGCGGCGCTTGCAGGATTTTATTGGAGAAAATCTCATCACACAAATATAGGCCACATGAGCGCACCTGGCTCAGTGCGCACAATGTGGAACACACACTGTCCCGCTTTTGAATCAATTACATTACCAAAAGTATGCTAAAAATAAATTTAAAAAATATATACAGACGTTATTTAGTGGCTGCAGTTTGCAACATTAGATTATGCCTTCTTATTTCTGTCTGCCTCCTTTACAGAAGGACGACCCAGTGGCCTCATGTATCTACGGGGCGTACGCACAAAAACCTTGCGTACGCCATTTTCCAAGCAAAACTCCTTATGTATCAAAACTGAACAGAACGTGGAAATGGAAACGTTTCGTCTCTCCTCCAAGTGGAGCCGTTTGCTACATAAGGCTGAGTTCACCTGAAACTTCTCAGACTGATGAAGTCTCTTGGAGGAGAGTCGAAACGTTTCACTAAAGAAGAAACCGTCCAGAGGACCTATTTATTTTTTATTTTTTATTTTTTCTGCCTGGATTACTGAGATGCATTCAGGACATTCTCAAAAATAGTTTTCCATCTCTCTAAAAAAAAAAAAATCCAGCGAAAGTTAAAATCCAAACATAATGAACTTGACTGCTATGTCATAAAGTTGATCCTGCTTTGTTCAAAAGATTTATGTGTCCTATGCAGGTGTTCATAAAAAACGGATAACTGCAGTACAACAGGCCTGATATTTCATTTCAAGGTCAGAAATGTGATGGATTGCATTGTGCACTGATGCTTGCTGTTCCTGACTCAGGATGAGTTGAGGTGGCTCAACAGACACAGCTGGGAAGTCTTCCTCATTTAGTGTTGCTGCATGCTGAGCTAGGATAGTCTCAATGTTTTGGCTGCTGTAGGGATTTTCCCCAAACACATTGTTGACAGCCGTGTTGTCAGTTTCAATGTTTGTGAGCATGCCCTCTGTCCAAAGTTGAGTTGGTGTGCGATTATTTTCTGTCCTCAAACCATGGTGGTTCCAAGCCTGTCTGAAGTGTTCCAGCCTCTTTTGAATCTCAGGTAGATACACAATATGTAAAGAAAGTCTGTGGATATCATTATCTGGGTTGAGATTTTCTGAGTCCTCTAGACCGTAGAATGTATTGTAAAAAGGCTGGAGTACATGCAAAAATACATCACGCCAAAGGCGTTCTATTCGCTGATTATGAACAGATTCTCCTGTTATGAAGCCTCTGTTCAAGTCCTTGAACAAGATGCATGAATAAAGCAACAAGCATGTTTTCACCTCCATGGTCTGATCTGACTCTTGATGGCAGTCCAAGACCATGGAGGTGAAAACATGCTTGTTGCTTTATTCATGCATCTTGTTCAAGGACTTGAACACAGAGGCTTCATAACAGGAGAATCTGTTCATAATCAGCGAATAGAACGCCTTTGGCGTGATGTATTTTTGCATGTACTCCAGCCTTTTTACAATACATTCTACGGTCTAGAGGACTCAGAAAATCTCAACCCAGATAATGATATCCACAGACTTTCTTTACATATTGTGTATCTACCTGAGATTCAAAAGAGGCTGGAACACTTCAGACAGGCTTGGAACCCCCATGGTTTGAGGACAGAAAATAATCGCACACCAACTCAACTTTGGACAGAGGGCATGCTCACAAACATTGAAACTGACAACATGGCTGTCAACAATGTGTTTGGGGAAAATCCCTACAGCAGCCAAAACATTGAGACTATCCTAGCTCAGCATGCAGCAACACTAAATGAGGAAGACTTCCCAGCTGTGTCTGTTGAGCCACCTCAACTCATCCTGAGTCAGGAACAGCAAGCATCAGTGCACAATGCAATCCATCACATTTCTGACCTTGAAATGAAATATCAGGCCTGTTGTACTGCAGTTATCCGTTTTTTATGAACACCTGCATAGGACACAAATCTTTTGAACAAAGCAGGATCAACTTTATGACATAGCAGTCAAGTTCATTATGTTTGGATTTTAACTTTCGCTGGATTTTTTTTTTTTTTGAGAGATGGAAAACTATTTTTGAGAATGTCCTGAATGCATCTCAGTAATCCAGGCAGAAAAAATAAAAAAATAAAAAATAAATAGGTCCTCTGGACGGTTTCTTCTTTAGTGAAACGTTTCGACTCTCCTCCAAGAGACTTCATCAGTCTGAGAAGTTTCAGGTGAACTCAGCCTTATGTAGCAAACGGCTCCACTTGGAGGAGAGACGAAACGTTTCCATTTCCACGTTCTGTTCAGTTTTGATACATAAGGAGTTTTGCTTGGAAAATGGCGTACGCAAGGTTTTTGTGCGTACGCCCCGTAGATACATGAGGCCACTGGGTCGTCCTTCTGTAAAGGAGGCAGACAGAAATAAGAAGGCATAATCTAATGTTGCAAACTGCAGCCACTAAATAACGTCTGTATATATTTTTTAAATTTATTTTTAGCATACTTTTGGTAATGTAATTGATTCAAAAGCGGGACAGTGTGTGTTCCACATTGTGCGCACTGAGCCAGGTGCGCTCATGTGGCCTATATTTGTGTGATGAGATTTTCTCCAATAAAATCCTGCAAGCGCCGCATCTGAGGTAGAACTGCAAAATCAAAATCACAATAGCCACTTTCTATGAATGTTTAGTCATTGTCATTTTCAAAAGAAAACAACGGGTAAAAATTGATCATGACAGATTTTTTTTTTTTAGCGTCAGTCAACATGACGGATAGCAAAAAAGTCGCAACCTCTGGTGGTACCTGTGGTCCAGCAGTTTGAAGTGCAGCTTTGACACAAACCATATAAGCAAGTTTGAGGTCTTTTAGGAAACTAACTGCATTGGAGTGCTAATGGTTGCTATCGTGTCAGGGTGATGTCATAACATGAGCCGAGCACACAGCAAAATACGTGAACTTCAGCATTTAACTTCAACAGGTTTAGCATTTATGATTTAATGTTTACAAATATTTGTTAAACATTTAAATTCAACATTTTGTAAAAATTTGCTAAATATAAGAACAGTGAGCTAAATTACAATAAAATGTTAGTTGAAATTATTTTACTCAAAAATTGAGCTAAATAATGATACATGTTAGTGGAGTTTAACATTTCATTTTACACTTGGTGCCCAGTAGATAAATAATAGCTCATTCAATTATTTTTTTCCCTCAGTAATTGCTTTATTGTCATGAAGCCAAATACAGAAGGGAACATATGTTAGTATTGTACAGTATCTCTCGGATCTGATACACCCATATGTCCCTCCACGTGCTTTGAGGTCAGAGGATCGGTACTCTTAATAGTTCCAGAAACTCGCCTTAAGCGCAGGGGTGACAGGGCGTTCTCTGTAGCAGGCCCAAGACTCTGGAACGAGTTACCGCTGCTCATCAAACAGGCCCCCTCCCTCTCGGTTTTCAAATCCCGGTTAAAAACTCACTACTACTCCATTGCTTTCAATGCCAGCTGATTTGTATTGGATCGTTTGATTTATGATCTGCAATGTTTTTATGTTTTTCGTGTTGTACTTCATTGTCTGTGTTGCCTGTTGCGTGTTTGTTTGTCCAGCACTTTGGTGTGGACTTGTTCCTGTTTAAAGTGCTTTATAAATAAAATGGTATGGTATGGTATAGTATTGGATACCAACTTGTAAACTTCAGAACTGTCATTAAAATATAAAAACATTTTAAACTCAACCTGACAGAACATGAAATCAATCTTGCACTGACTTCAGATAGTTGATCATTACTGCCAGTAAAGTGCCTTTTTGTAAAATCCATTAAAATAATGAAAAGTAGATTTAAAAACATTGGCACACATATCGGAACTTGTAAAATCGTGTTTTGCCTTAAAATAAAAACAACCACTGGACAAACAAGCATGGAACACTGTCCAGTTTTAGCCACCTTTCAACATTTGGAGCCTTTTAAGAAATTCCAAAGGTCGGAGCTTGCAAAATTCCCTCCATCATGTATGTTGTAAAAGCCTCATAGGAGGAGTGCAGCGGCAGATACAGAACAACAACACACGTATTGGCTTCTGGGTAAATTTTCTTGGTGTCATGCAGAAACTGAATTTCAGGCTGGCAGGAAAAGCCAAGGGGAGGGATGGCAGAGGCTCCCGAGGTGAACACCAGCACATCTTCAAGAGACAGTGGACCATCCTCCTCTTCTATGACATATAAATGGAAGAAAGCCACTGTTAGACATGGAAATATTACCACAGTTTTGTTGTATTGTACAAAGTAAGTCTTAATCTTTAAAAAAATAAGTAAAACTCAAAAAGCAGACCTTCAATGTCAATCAGCCAGTCTCTCCAAAAACACACCAACTGATTCTCCAGAGCTCGCCGATTGCTGCCCTGAGCAGAATAGGCCACTGTGAAAAGGCCACTCAAGTCCCTGGCTGTGAGGGGTTTCTCCTCACACACGAACATGTCATGAAAAACAGTTGGGTGTTTCTGGAGCTCTTTCAGTAGCCCAAGAGTGTTGAAGCCCTCTACAAACCTAAGAGGCAAGGTAACTTTATTAGTATAGTAAATTTTTCAGAGAGAGAGAGAGTCAGAGAGTCTTTATTGTCATTTGCACCGCATGTGGTACATGAGATGAAAACGAGATTATGTACACGAGGTCCCAGTTACATCCAACAACAAATGAAAGAGAAAAACAGTAATAACATCTAGAACTAACTAAGAAAAACATCAACTAGTAATACACTAAGCCTAATATAGTGGGAATAAACAGCAGCACGAACATGAGTTTGTATGAGCAGATGGTCACAGATGAACACAGATGAACACAGCAACAAGAAAACAGATCAGCATCAGCATGATGTGATATTTTGCAGTGTTTATTTTAATTTTATTTTTATTTATTCATGAGTCTAACAGCCTCAGGGCTGATATATAAAATAATTTGCATAAAAAACATAAAAACCATTAAGTATAGAGAGCCTGAAAAACTACATTTAAAATAAGCAGCAACATTAACAAACAATTTCAGAAGTACAAAAACGTGCAGATGTGACATTGTGTACATTACACGTGAAGTTTCTTTGAACTGTGCAGATGTGTACATTTTAAGAAAAACTGAGCAAAAGTCCGGTTTCCTTCAATTTAGGTCTGTTTGCTATTGCAATGACCCTGATAACTTAAAATTTGCAAAGGCAATATTAATAATTCTGATGAGAACAGGTAGGTCATTAACCATTGGTGCAAGTACTGTACAAGTGTGTTTCCGCTGTATCTGGTAGTTTGTTCCAAACGTGAAGCATAGAATCTGAATACAGCTTCTCCAGGTCTGCTTCTGACTCTGGGAACTGGTCCAGATCAGATCCAGAGGACCTGGGTGGTCTAGTAGGTTCATTGTGGAGCATTCAGATCTTTATAGACCAACAGCAGAACTTAAAAATATGTCTTCTGACAGACAGGCAGCCAGTGGAAAGACCTCAACTACTGTCTACTAGATTTTATAGTTTGATCTAATCTATAGATTATTATTCCTGTCCATTAAAAATAAAAAAAAGAAGCAACATAACACAAGTAAGCTTCAGCAACATGGAGGAAACAGATTTTTATCTTTCAGCAGAGATGTTATGACAACATCAACAGCTACATCAAAATAAGAGACTAGGAATAGCTTACTGGTCATGAGCATTTCTCATACGTCCGTTGACAATGAACTCGACTGCGGATTGAACCAGGGAGTCCTTTTCCTCCAGTTTTGAGACATGCCTAAGGCAACCCATGATGCTAAGGATGTCGGCTGCTTCCTCAATGGCAAAATTTGCCTCCTTGGTGGTTTCAGCTTCTTGTATCTGAATAAAGATAAGTACATAATCACTTCAACATACAAACTCACCTAACATGCATGTCTTTGGACGATGGGAGTAAGCCAGATTACCTGAAGAGAAACCACACATACACAGAGAGAACATGCAAACCTCACACACAGAGGCAACTGTTGAGTCTCACCTGGGTTAGGCACCAATCTATCCAGGACTAAGCAATTACAAAAATTACATAGATGGATTACACACATTGAAAGGGTTAGCAAAATGTCAGCTAATAATAATACCCTCATTAGCTGCTCCCGGAGTTTGTGATCATGGAGCTCTTCAACTCTGACAGTGGCTGTTGGAAGCCCACAGATCTGCTGAAACAGCCTCTCAGAGAAAAAATGGGGGCCAACTCCTCCGTGGACTACACAGACAGTAATCATTTTTGCTACAAAGTAGTACAACTTTGTTTCCAATGCTGCAGAAGAAACACAGAAGGACAGTTTGTTAAAAAGGACTCCAAAAAATTACAAGTTCCACTGCTTATAATACACAATTAATTGAGGCATCATTAAAAAAAGAAAGAAAAAACCCTAGCATTCAAAATACCATAGCACAGATATACATTTTTCATAACCTTCAGTGCTCAATGCCAGTTGGCGAGCCTTTTCATGCCCCTCAAAGATGCAGCAGTCATGAATTGCCTTCATAAGTAGCCTCAAAAACTCTCTAGTTGGACAAGAAAGTTAATTCTCAATAGTCCAGGTATCAAATCCGCTCATTCTCAATCAGTTCATCTGGACATATGCTGGTGAAGATTCTCAGTCGTCCAGGACATGATGAAATCAAAAAAAGGCGTTCAATACAGGATCAACTGGACTTTATTTGTTGCAGAAAACGTTTCGACTTCTGTCCAGAAGTCTTTTTCAATTGAATTGAAAAAGACTTCTGGACAGAAGTCGAAACGTTTTCTGCAACAAATAAAGTCCAGTTGATCCTGTATTGAACGCCTTTTTTTGATTTCATCTGGACAGTTTCTTTTTAGCAGAAACGTTTCACCCTCACTCCAGAGGGCTTCCTCAGTCAGAGTAGTCCAAAGCACACTGAAGTTAACCCACCAAGTAAGCAACTTATGTGGACCAACCAGTTTGCTGTAGCCAAGATGGTTTCTGGGGGTGTGTCCCTCGTCGACTCCTCCCAGGCAGGCAGACATGTCCAAAGTGGTTCAAGACAAGAATCTCTAGTTGGACCTCCCTCATCCACCGACCCCTCTCCATTCAAGTCCTCGTCCACAAAGACAACGTCAAGTTTTGCCTCTGGGGTAAAGCGGTGACGCTGAAATGCTTTCAAGCTGCATTTCAAGATGTTGCTCCGACACACATTTATCTGATTGCTGGTTGGAGAAATACTCATGTCCACTCCACTGATCAGCTGAGATAAAATATCTTGCAGGGTAACTCTGTGAGACATAGGAAGGAGGAGAAAACTTAACTTTTACATAAAAATGCTATCATCCCATTTTAAAAGTTTTGGTTACTAAATTTGTAATGACTCAAATTGGATTTTGATTTACATAAAGAACAATCATAACACATACTCATTGGCAGAGTCTAGGTGGGAAGCATTCTTAGGAGTCTGAAGGCCAGGAGAGACAGGGACTTCACTCTCATCATCATCATCTATCAGAATTGGTATGTGGGACAAGTCTGGTATTGGGCTGTAAGGCAGAAGACCATGTGGATTCAAGAGCAGCTCAGAGGCGGCCCCTGTGGTCTGTGGTTGTTCATTTTCCATTTGACTGGAAATCCATTCCTAACAGTTAGGAAAAAAAGAGCACAAATATGAAAACTGAGTAATGCTACGAGCGTTGAAATGTAAAATTCACCAGTTCTACAAAAGTTAAAATTAGTCTTACCTGAACATCCATGCTTGACATCCAAAGTACATAGAATGTGGAATTAGTCCTGATTCCTTGCTCTGAAATTATCCCACTTGAGGTGCTCTCAATGGCTGTGCAAGTAGTGGCTCCCTGAACCTTAAAAATTTCACTGGCTTCCTCAGCTTGACCAATAAAGTCAAAGAGAACCTATGATGGAGATTTTTTCTTTTTTGTAATTGTTGCCTTTTACTTAGTGACTTTTTACATGTTAAAGCTTAATGTGAGACATTACCTGAATTGGCTCAGATTCATTAAATTTGCCCATCTTTACTGAACCATCAGGGAACTTGAACTTCAAGGAAATTCCATCGTTGGGTTCCTCTCGATCAGCCAATCGAAGACAGCGTTCCCTGATGGCCTTGAATGTACATTAATATTTAAATTTACAGCGTGCATGTAAACAAATAAAACATGCCCTTGGACATAACTCACCATTTTACGCCGTTCCTCTATGTTCTCCAAGGCCCGTTTCCTCATTTCCTGTCATTGCACATGAAATTGCAGCACAAAAATCACTATTTTGTAATGAACTCATAACTGTTAAGGTTATACAACAGGAACCTGATAACAAAAAAGGCAGTTAGCACAATGCAAAACCTTATACTTGAAAAACAAAAATGTGTGCAACTTCTGTAAAAAAAAATAAAAAAAGAAAAAAGCTGAATTTCTGGGCAAATGTAACAATCTGGCACTGGAGGAGTGACATGAGGACATGTAAATGAAAGGAGAACAGGTAAGTTGATTGCAAAGATTACAAAACCAATGAAAAAATAAAAATAAAAAACAAACCTTCTCTTGGTCGGCCAATAGGGACCTCTGGTACTCATCATCTTGCTCAGAGCTTAGTATCCGTGATTCCTGAAGGGTCTAGAAAATGTGTCTGATAGTATTTCTCAACTATCACACTTAGCAGTAAAACAATGTTGTGTGTTAGTTTTATTTTTTACATACCTGGGAGATCAAAGCTGCATGACTTTGGCCTGGCATTGCAATGGAGTTGGAGACGTAACAAGGAAATGAGTTATCTGGTATCCCCTCCTGCAGAATCCAATTCAGATATCAAAATTTGCTAACTGAATTCAGTCAGAACTTTCAAAGGACAACCTTTACTTTAAGAGTAAGAATTAAAAGTCCACACACTTACACTTTTAATTAACTTTGCTAGAGCAAAGAAAACTAAAGGAAAATTTGGGCAGATACCACTGAAAACTGTTCTTTTCGGCACATGTCCTGTACCCTCTTACCCTTTCCTGTGGATATTCATTGCTTTACTCTAAATTTAAGGTGAAATGATTTGTTCCAAAATGGAATGACAGGTTTTACTTTCACAGGAAAAAAATGACATGTTGCTATACATTTTAAATCATGCTTAATTTGAGAACTTGAATAAAGAACACAGAACATTTTTTGTTCAACAACCGTTGCTGTTAACATTGTACCTGATGTGGCATGACATTTTCTGACACCTGCAGTGTTTCACTGTTTGAAACAGTGGCCGCTGTCACAGACGTTATTTCAGTAGATGGTGGAATCTGTGGTTACAGATGAAGGTTTAAGACTTCTTGTTGTAAATATGAATGAAAATATTGTGACAATGCTGTGAAACTAAAAGGATCCAAACCTGAATTATTTCCGCACGAGGCAAGATGTACAGTCTGCTTTTTCCAACACTTTTTTTAAGTTCTCTCACTGAGCCTGCCTGTAACTTTTGAAGCTTGCGCCTCTTGCCTACCCTTGCCAACTCAAACCCGGTCAGATTTAAACTTATCTGAGGATAACTCTGACAGATGAAATTATTTAGGTCAGACAGCGTCCACGTCAGGTCTATCTTCAAACTTTTGACCTGGACCAGGTCTAATGTGGTCCAGTAGAATAAAAATGATGAAAAACAAACTTTGTGGAAGTTTCACAAATCAGCAAAACGTTTCACAAAGCTCAAACTTAGTTTTATATATTCTTCTATTAGTCTAGAATAATATAGTCCTGGTTTGAAGAGTGTAGGTGTTGTGGTTTTTGACCTGGACCAGGTCTAATGTGGTCCAGTAGACAAAAAATGATGAAAAACAAACTTTGTGGAAGTTTCACAAATCAGCAAAACGTTTCACAAAGCTCAAACTTAGTTTTATATATTCTTCTATTAGTCTAGAATAATATAGTCCTGGTTTGAAGAGTGTATGTGTTGTGGTTTTTGACCTGGACCAGGTCTAATGTGGTCCAGTAGAATAAAAATGATGAAAAACAAACTTTGTGGAAGTTTCACAAATCAGCAAAACGTTTCACAAAGCTCAAACTTAGTTTTATATATTCTTCTATTAGTCTAGAATAATATAGTCCTGGTTTGAAGAGTGTATGTGTTGTGGTTTTTGACCTGGACCAGGTCTAATGTGGTCCAGTAGAATAAAAATGATGAAAAACAAACTTTGTGGAAGTTTCACAAATCAGCAAAACGTTTCACAAAGCTCAAACTTAGTTTTATATATTCTTCTATTAGTCTAGAATAATATAGTCCTGGTTTGAAGAGTCTAGGTGTTGTAGTTTTTGAGCTAGAGCAGATTAAACCCGCTCAAGGTACTGAAAAATTAGTTGTAATGTCCCTTTAGTCATTTGCCGAATCGGAAGCTGGAATCGGAAGCTAACTTCAGCTTCGTACTCTAGTGTCAGTTTCAGGACTGCAGTCTCCTGCAGGCAGCAACTCCCTATTGAGCTACAGTAGTCAAAAATAAACACAAAGAAGCATCTAGAGCGTGCAATCAGAAAAAAAAAACCCCACACCAGTTCTGATATCATATTGACTTGAACTAGCTGTTTGTTTCAGACATTTCTGTTCAGGAAGGAAGACGACTCAGTTCTAGTTTTTAGTGTTGCAGGTGTTGCACCAGACTTGTTCTAACGAGGAAGTAGATAAACCTGAGAGAAAATGGGGAATTTAAAGCTGAACATTTTTTTTTAGGTCAAGCATTTCACCGTTGGTGTAGTATTTTTTTTTTTAAGCAACAACTGATAACAGGTCTGTTATGTGGAAACGGCAGATAAGGTTATTCAAGGGCTTGGGGTCAAATGAAAGTCGAGCCTTGTTTTTGATCCTGTTTAAGGTCTTCCATCAAACAACTGAACTGTTTTGGAGTGTTATTCAGCCAGCTGTGCAGAACAGCCAGCTGTGCAGAACATGAACAGCAACAAGTACTGAATTTGATCAAAGAAGTGAGCAGATTTATTTGAGGTTCTTGTTAATTCTTCTCCACCTATTTATTTATCTGTCTAAATAAAGGATATATGTATATACAGTATACACATACAAGTGTCCTGGTTTTCTTCCTCAGGAAATGATTGAATCTACACAAACCCCACCCTTGATTGTTTGAAAAAGCAGCTCTGACTTGTGTCACGTCTGCACATCCTCCCCCTCCTTCCACCCTAACTGCCTTGTTTTCACCACTCCCGCATGCGTTTGTAATTTCATCTTTGTCTTTTCTTCTCCAAATCAGCGAAGGCAACAATGGACCGAATAAGGTCGGCTTTCAACCGCATGGTGAGTGTCTGTTACCGGTAATAAAAATGCAACTAGAATTCAAATACATGACAGTGTTTTATCACCTGATGCCAGTGGCAATTTTATTTTTTTCTTTGTGTGCATATTTATCTGTTAGGAGAACATCTAGTTATTCACTGAATGGGTTTAAAAATCTTTGTCTTGTGCAGATGAGGGGCGAGCAGTACAGCAGGTTCACTCTGCATCCGGTGGAAAACGGTGAGCAACATGCCGAGGTCAACCTGTCGGACAACACCACCGACGATGCTACAGAGATGGAGATGAAAAGCTCGCCGAGCTTCAAGCCGGCTCTTCGTCAGAGCAGACGTCCTGTTGTCTTTGCCATCCTGGGAGTCCTGCTCATCTTTGTTTTGGGTGAGTTTCATTTTACAGTATTCTTATTTTAATGTGGCATTTTCACACCTGTCAGTGCTGCAAGAACTACAGTATATGTTCCTTACAGTCTGTTTTATTTAACTCACTTTAACACTAAAAAGGGCAAAATATAAAACTCATTTTGAGCAGTTTTTAAAATTTATTTTAGATTAATCGAATATTTACATCTAAAATCTCAATTTTAAACTCTTGACTTTCAGATTAATTTTCCGTAATGAATTGCCATAAATATTAAAAAATTTCCCCCCCAAATATGGCAGTTTTGAGGTATTCTATGGAAGCCACAGTCAAAACCACTTTACTTTTCTTTCATACCATTTCTTTGCTTTAAATTATTTTTTATCAAATGCCAAAGATGGTTTTAACTGATAGTATGTTGCACTCTTCCTCCCATGACTGTTTCTGCTGCTGTACAAATTTCCTTAAAATGGTCTCCACTTTAAAAATAAAGTATATATGTAAATTTTATTTTTTTACTACTGGAAATGATGTCAGATCTAGATCTGGAAATGATGTCAGATGGTCATAACCTCATAACCTATCACCAAGTTTATTTTTTTAATGTAACAAATGCTGTTCTTTAAACAAATGTTTTCCACAAACTACAAAAGTTGGTATGAACTAAACAGCCTCCAGGGTTGTTTACGATGCTAATAATCTAATTTTACTACATGAGTTATTTGACGTGACTTTAAGTAGCTGGACTGTCAACACAATTATCTGTAAATCAAAATTACAATTTGGATAAAAAATAATTGGCAGCACAGTGGCGCAGTTGATAGAGCTGCTGCCTCTCAGCAAGCAGGGCGCCCTGGTTCAAATCCTGGCTGGGGACCTTTCTGGGTGGAGTTTGTATGTTCTCTCTGTGCATGTGTGGGTTTCCTCCAGGTACTCCAGTTTCCTCCCACAGATCGAAAACATACATATTAGACTGAATGATTGATAACTAAACTGTCCCTAGGTGTGAGTGAACGAGTGAGTGGTTGTTTGTCTCTGTGATGGACTGGAGACCTGTCCGGGTTGTCCCCTGCCTCTTGCTCAGTGACTGCTGAACATGGGCACCAGTGATGTCCGTGACCCAAAAAGGAAGAAGCGGGTAAAAGATAATGGAAAAAGTAATTATAAATATTGTATTAAATTTATGATTAGTTTTTTAACAAAATATGCTCAGGAGCCAGACTTTTTCTTTTTAAACTATAGAAGCGGTTAGGAATGTGTGATGGCCTAAAATTCATATCACTCACGATATGTATTGTGAAGGGTGGCGATAACGATCTATATTGCAATATGTTTTTGGTATAAAACTTGCAATAGGAATGGAAGGAAAAAAAAGCATAGGGTGTCCTTTTGCCATAATTTATTTTGAAAACTGCTATACCACAAAATAATCTCTATTAAGAAAATTTCACTACTAGGTCCAGAGAGTTTTTAAATAATTAACAACTCAAGCATTAGGCTTCTTTCTTGTAGTGCAAAACAGTGCAAAATATATCTTGTGTAGTTTTAGCCATAAGTTTTAAACTAAAGAATATGTTGTTAACTCTTAACAGTTTCCAATATTGTCACTTAAGAAATGAACAGTAACAGAGCAGCATTTTACACTGAAAACACTTCACCCTCCAACCCTCTAGTGGGCGTCTCCTTCAGCTTTAAGGAGAGCTGACAAGGCAACCAGTTTCCTCTGTGGCTTTGACCAGAGGGTCTCGCAGTAAAATCACACAACACAGCGTTCTGTTCACAGATCAGAGGACAAGGTTTCTCTAAAGCTGACCAACGCTTACTTAAACTTTACACAAAAAAAACCAACCTTCGACGGAACGCAGCGTTTTGCGCATGCGTCAGAATATGGCAACACTACGGCAAGCCGGACGTAGTTGGCTTATAGCTTCGCTACTTGGCACTCGAAGAAAAGACTTTAACACCACTTACGCACAGTTTTCAACACTAAAAAAAGTATTGATTAAATCTGACAACTCTGTACACTTCAACACCACTTATGCACAGTTTTAAACTAAAAAAAAAAGTAAAGGTTAAATCGGACAACTGTGATTTTCTGCGGTTAACCGGTAGAAGACAGATCTCTATCGTAGGCTAAATTTCTACCGTATATCGTATATATCGCGCATCCCTAGCAGCGGTCCTCAGTCCTGGAGGGCTACTATCCTGGATGTTGTAGATGTTTCTCTGCTTTGACACCAAATGTGAATGAACAAACTGTTAAGAGGTATTTAAAAATATTTGTTTTAAATTCCTGGTATTTAAAAATATTTGTTTTAAATTCCTTGTATTTTAACATCTTAAAACTTTACTTTACTATTTCCTCAAGTGTTCTGAGTTTCACAGGGTTTATTTGTGTCCTGACCTCATTCCTGTTGTCTTACTAGGTGCACAAAGCTGATTATCAAAACCTGTCATGCTGCATGATGTCTAATTAGGTTTCCCAGAACAGATTACAAACAAAATGTTTGGTTCCAGTTTATCGCCTGAGAAGATGTGATGAAAACTATGCTTGACCTCGCTGATATTGTTTCTGTGTCACTCGCTTGAATCTGTGTCACTCGCTTGAATAAAAGACTAACTCAAATCTTAGGAAGTTGGGAGTTCATTCTGACTTAATCAAGTGAACTTCCCTCTTTGCAAAGAGTCAAATCTCACGTCTGTTTTGTGTGAATTATTTATTTAAAGGTTCAGATGAAAATGCCTATCAAACTTCTGCAGAACATGAAGAGCAGGGAAACAACTAAAACTTGCAGGATGCTGCTTCTAAGACTTGTTTGTTGCAGCTCCTCACACTGAAGAAGTCTTTTGGATAATGGAACATTTTAGCAAACAATCGTCCAGAGGAACGGACTCAACCTTGTTGGATTTGCTCAAAGTTTTCGTATTTTCAGAATCTTAACTTGACCCGTCCTTAAAAAAAAAAAAAACACAACATTGAGACTGAGTTGCAGTTGTCCTACTCGTAAAATGCCCTACATCTTATTGTTCATGTTAATCATATCTGTAGAAGCCTCCTTTTAATACATATGGTTTGACACAGAACATAATGTTGACAAAGAGGAGACATATTATGTAATCTTGTTACGGAGCTGAAAATGCATACAGGAAATGTTGCAACTTGTAAAAGCCTTCAGAGCAGTGTTTGTGGGCAGTTTGGTCAGATTTCTGAGCGAAAATATATTTCAGCCATCGGCACGGTCAGATAATGTCAACCAAATATAATTGTTGGTGCTAATAATGGTGAAGCCAGTGAAAAGCAACTAGTAGTAGTACCGGTAGTTGTAAAATCAATTACCGGTAACCGTTTTGAAAACCCAGAGGCTTAGTCCTTGCTGCGTGCTCTAATGAAGTTATAACTGAAAGATGTGCCATTTTAAAATTGTTAACCATGGAGCTAATGTTTCCTGTCTGGACTGTGTGCCCCCTAGGCTACCTGGTGGGCTACATCAGCCACAGGAAACCTCGGGTGGAGTCGAGCTGTGAGCAGAGGATAAATGCACAAACGGATGAGATGATCGTAGCTGCCTCGCCGCCTTCAGATGTCCAGCTGACCTGGCAGGAAGTCACTCGGCTCCTCGCAGACAAACTCAGCAGTCAGGCCTTTGAAAAAGCTCTTAGGTATGTTCATTATGTGCACACCTCTTCTACACCACGTGAACATGACGGTTCTTTATACCTCAAGGCCGAGAACGCAGCTTACCTGCAAACCTTATCACTTAATCAAGTCTTCTGGCATGTGATTTATCAGAAGTATGTGACTGCAGGGAAAATTAGTACCGGTAGGTTTTTAACTTTACTTTGTAGTTGAAGAAGAATTGATGCCTAAATTATATACTGTGAGCATTTTGAGAAATTTGAAGGGAATTTGCAACAAAATGTGTAAAGGAAGATGCTGAGTCAAAGAATTCCTTATTTATTCAATAAAAAAATAAATGGAAGTATTTTGTTTTTTAATAAAGATAATGTACTGTAGTTTTAAATTACAACCTAGATTTTCTTTGGTCTAAATGCAACTAAATCTCTCAAGCTAAGAGTCTATTTTTTGCAGCTGATATTTGGGGTGGTGTTATTGAAACTGTTCAGCTGTGTTGAACTGGTCCATTAATGTCAAATCAAAATGCCAGGGCTGTGTGATTATCTGTATGCTGAGTTTGTTGATTTGCACCCAAATCTAAGCCATTAAGTGGAAGTGGAAATTTTATTTTATATCTATTAACTCCAGATTTGGAAATTGTGCCCCCATTTAATTCCTAATCCTTTTTTCAAGTTTGAACTGTCAGCATTCAGTAAGACTTAAATGTCCACAGTTAATCTTGTTGTGTTTGCTGCTATTCTTCCCATTTTAATGAGTTAACAATAAGAATGGTACACAAAGTCCTGTTCAGAATAATGGAACCTGAAAGAAACACCTGCACTTTTTCAGCTTTGTGAAAACACTTCGCCTTATTATTAAGGAAATGCCTGAGTGTTGCGTCACATACAAACACCAGATCTTTAAGAATAAAATAAAAAGCTTATAAAACAAAGTTTGCTGTGTGTTTTATGGGTTTTCTTAATCACCTGAGACCAAGCAAGCTGAAAAGTTCTTTTATCTCTGCAGGGATTTTGATCTTCCCAGGCGCTCTGCAGGAAGTGAAGAAGATATCAGTCTGGCGAACCACATCTTTGATACATATAAAAAGCTGAACATGGAGCCTTGGACAGACCGCCACTACGTTCAGCTGCAAACACCAGACAGGTTGGTACCATGGTCTAGTTTCTATTCCAGAGAGAATCTAACACCCCATAGTTTTCAGCTTGTTATTGAGGTTCACAATGTGGTTCTTTTAAAATTTAATTACAAGTGATAATGATAAGGGTGTCCAAATACTAGTTTTATTTCAGACTGAGTGCAAGTCCTTCAGTTTGTGTACTTGCCTGTCCTGAGTACTGATACAGAATATAGTTAGTTAGTACTTGAATTTTACACGCACAATGGCTTTAGAAACATTTGTTTCATTAAGAATAACTAGTTTAATAAGAGAAAATAGTCTGCTGTCTTAATGTCACCTGTGTTTCTCTTTGAATACCTTTTTAAACTATGGACATTTTTCATTGTTTGCCCTTGGTTTCTTGCAAAGGGGAAGAGAAAATTACGTCAACCAGCATAAAATTGGTATTGTTTCGGAGGGTGTTTATTTGCAAGTACTTGAGTCTGGTATCGGGGCCCAATATGATACCCGTATCGGCACCACGTTGGGGACCCGATATGATGCCATTATCGGCACCACGTTGGGGACCCGATATGATGCCAGTATCGGCACCACGTTGGGCCCGATATGATGCCAGTATCGGCACCACGTTGGACCCGATATGATGCCAGTATCGGCACCACGTTGGGGACCCGATATGATGCCAGTATCGGCACCACGTTGGGCCCAATATGATGCCAGTATCTGCACCACGTTGGGCCTGATATGATACCAGCACCGTATTTTCCGTTGTATAGGTCGCAGTGTCCAATTATTGCTAAAAATTTGGAAAAATCCATAAATGGATCGCACCGGTGTTAGGTCGCACCTACGTCACCGCCGACGTAACGCGTCATCCACCGCTGACGCGCCGCGTGACCGCTGAGTCAACCCGGCATATGGACCGAGTGTTTAGCTCTGCTGCTAATGTCTGCCAGAAGCTAACAGAAGCTAAACACGAGACGAGTCCGTCTCTGAAAACACGAATAAAAAATCGAATCTCATCTTCTCTCAAATGTTTTCTCCAGGACATAGTTAAGTACATTGGAGCCTTATAATTACTCTGTAAGCAGAAATAAATATACACGATTGGTTTCGAAGCTATTTATAACGTAAACAGAAATAAAACAAAGGCTAACACGAGACCAGTCCGCCTCTGACACGAATAATTTTTTTTATGTCAAATGTTTTCTCCAGACCATAATTACGTACATTAAAGCTCCACTGACATGATTTTTTAACTTTTCAAAAAATGGCACAACATATATATAAATATTAAGATTGACCCCTGACCGTTTTTGCTAAAATAATGTGAAATGAATGAAAATTCCTCTCAAAAATAGTTTAAAATTAGCGCCGTTTTTTTACACGGTAAATTCGGGTTTTTCCGGTCACGTGATTGTAACGTCAGATAAAGAACTTTGCTCCAACCGCACATTGAATACAATGGACAAAAATATAAACGCATCCGTCGAATTTAGCCATTTAAAACTTCAGATATTAGCGATTTGGCTTCAGTTCGTGAAGAAGAAGTAATTTTGAGTGATAAACAACAAACAGCAATGTTTCTTTTTGCCGTGTTGCTTGTTTTGTTTTCAGGAGAGGTTGCACATTCATGAAGTGAGCACCAGATGTCAGCAAAGCTACCGTGAACTCTTACAGAGCTCTGTAATGGAGAAATATATAAACGTATCCGTCGAATTCAGCCATTTAAAACTGTAGATATTAGCGATTTGGCTTCAGTTCGTGAAGAAGAAGTTATTTTGAGTGATAAACAACAAACAGCAATGTTTCTTTTTGCCGTGTTGCTTGTTTTTTTCTCAGGAGAGGTTGCACATTCATGAGGTGAGCACCAGATGTCAGCAAAGGGCCCACTTCATGAATGTGAAACCTCCCCTGAAAAAAAAACAAGCAACACGGAAAAAAGAAACATTGCTGTTTGTTGTTTATCACTCAAAATAACTTCTTCTTCACGAACTGAAGCCAAATCGCTAATATCTACAGTTTTAAATGGCTGAATTCGACGGATACGTTTATATATTTCTCCATTACAGAGCTCTGTAAGAGTTCACGATAGCTTTGCTGACATCTGGTGCTCACTTCATGTATGTGCAACCTCTCCTGAAATAAAACAAGCAACACGGCAAAAAGAAACATTGCTGTTTGTTGTTTATCACTCAAAATAACTTCTTCTTCACGAACTGAAGCCAAATCGCTAATATCTACAGTTTTAAATGGCTAAATTCGACGGATACGTTTATATATTTCTCCATTACAGAGCTCTGTAAGAGTTCACGATAGCTTTGCTGACATCTGGTGCTCACTTCATGTATGTGCAACCTCTCCTGAAATAAAACAAGCAACACGGCAAAAAGAAACATTGCTGTTTGTTGTTTATCACTCAAAATAACTTCTTCTTCACGAACTGAAGCCAAATCGCTAATATCTATAGTTTTACATGGCTAAATTCGACGGATGCGTTTATATTTTTGTCCATTGTATTCAATGTGCGGTTGGAGCAAAGTTCTTTATCTGACGTTACAATCACGTGACCGGAAAAACCCGAATTTACCGTGTAAAAAAACGGCGCTAATTTTAAACTATTTTTGAGAGGAATTTTCATTCATTTCACATTATTTTAGCAAAAACGGTCAGGGGTCAATCTTAATATTTATATATGTTGTGCCATTTTTTGAAAAGTTAAAAAATCATGTCAGTGGAGCTTTAAAGCCTTATAATTACCCTCTGTAAGCAGAAAAAATATACACAGAGTGGTTTCGAAGCTATTTAAACAGAAGCTAACACCAGAAGTTAAAAGAAGCTAAATGCTACAAAACTTTTTTTTTTTTATCTCAAAAACATCTAATAAAGGTATTCCCTTGTAAACGTCCACACTGTGATTACATTCTGTAAGTTTCAGAAAAATCCGCTGAGTGGTTCTTGACTTATCTTGCAAACAAACAGCTAAGAAACACAGAGCTAACAGAAGTTGCCTCCAGACCAGGAGGCCGACAGTCAGTCCGAGCAGAGGGAAACGGTCGGTGTACTCCTCTGTAAGTGTCCCCTAGCGCCCGAAACTGGTACTGCACTGCCCCCTAGCGGCTGAAAGTGGTACTGCACCATTTTCTGCCAATGTGAAAAAGGGTCATAACTGACCCAAAAATTGGTCTAAAAATATGGAAAAAATTCCATAAATGGGTCGCACTGGTGTATAGGTCGCAGGCCTAGAAAAAACCCATAAAAAGGTGCGACCTATACACCGGAAAATACGGTATTATAGGGACACCACAACCGGTACTTGTTTTTTTTTTTGGAAGCTGTACATGTTAAACTACTTAAAAATTATTTTAATGTAATGTTTTCTTTGACATAATTTAAGCCTTGTTATTTTATTCTACCAAGATGTCTTGAAGCAAATATGCAAAAAAAAAAATTGCAATGTAAACGAGAATAAATTGATGCATTTACCCTCTTCTTTGCAGGAACCGTTTAAATTGTATCTACTTTGGTTCAGAGGTTTTTAAACCTGTGGGCTATTTAGCCTACAGTGCTCCTGGCAAAGTTCAGGTGAGTCAGAAATTCAAGAAATATCTTTTGAAATTTGCTTAACCAAAGCTGCTTTAATCAAAGAAACCTTTGAACAGCTTGTGTTACACAGATATATTTTGAAGAATTAAGTGTGTAGTGCACAGAAAGACTTGGAAACTTAGCTGTGAGTCACCAGATTAAAAAAAAGCTTTTTCAGTGTTCTTTATGAACAGTAAATGCATAAATAAAGCCTGTTTTAAAGGAGTATCTCACAAAGATATATCTGCACACATTACAGTACATTTTGTCTATTCTTCAGGTGGCCTTTTGATCTGACTGAAACTTGATAATGTCAAAAAATGAAAAATCAAAATATTTCTCGGCTCTTGTAGCAGTACGGTCAGATGTGTGTGCATCCTCTGTTGAAGCCAGATTTGCTTTACTTGAATAACTCTTTTCTTGTATTCTTTCATTCTTGCTTGGCCTCTGATTCATGCTCATGCTCGTCTCTGAAGGGTCGACTGGTGTATGGAAGCTACGGTCGCCAGGAAGATTTGGAGTTTGTACAGAAGAGCGTTGATCTGACTGGTGCTGTGCTGCTGCTTCGTGCTGGAAAGATCAGTTTTGCACAACAGGTATTTGTATCTCTGGGCTTATGTTTTGAGGACGAAACTGGATTGTACTGAACAAGGAAGAGAACGTGCTGGGACGATAATACAACATGCAAATAAATGCTGTTGGTTTATTTGTGGTGTTTGGCAAGGAACCAAAAGTTTGTTTTGTGTTTCTAATTTTGCTTGTTTAGGTGGACAATGCTGCCAAAAAGGGAGCCTCTGCTGTTCTAATCTACCCCGATCCTCAGGAGTACAAATTTGTTGCAACCACAGAACTTTATGGACATGTGAGTTTGTATCATGCAACTCAAATGAACCTAGCAGTCGAGAAGGCTCAGATTTGAAAGTATTTCTTTAATCTATTTTCCCCCAGGTCCACCTGGGCTCAGGTGACCCCTACACCCCTGGATTCCCTTCCTTCAACCACACCCAGTTTGCCCAAACCAAGTCATCTGGTCTACCTAAAATCCCAGCCCAGACTATCACTGCCAGTATAGCTACAGTTCTTCTACAGTAAGACGTCTTACACAACAGAAACGACCTTCTACAGATCGGTGCAGCTCAGTTGCCCGTGAAACTTGACCCGTTTGCAACATTTAATCTTTCCATTTAACACTCACAGGAAAATTGGTGGCCCTGACTCGAGCAGTAGCTTTAGAGGTGAGCTCCAGTCTGTGTCCTACAAGCTGGGAGGGGTTGAGAACATCACCGTTGAGGTGAACAACGTGCTGGTCAACAAGGAGCTCCACAACGTGTTTGGAGTGATCAAAGGATTCGTTGATCCTGGTACAGCTAACGCCTTCTGTGAGGAGTTTATTCAGCTTCTAGTTTGGTTCTGAGACGTTTCTGTTTGAAACTGCAGATCGTTACGTTGTGCTGGGAGCACAGAGAGACGCCTGGGGAAACGGTTACGCCAAGGCCACTGTTGGTACCTCCATTCTGGTGGAGCTGGCCAAGGCATTCACCGAGATGGTGGAGAATGGTAAGACATTATCTGAAGCGAAGACACTTAATAGTGTGAATGTTTTTGAAGCATTAATAATAATAATCATTTTATTTAAAAGCGCCTTTCATGACACCCAAGGACAAACTATTGTGATCTATGTTTTATCTTTCTCGTTCTGCAATTTCAACAAATCATAAATCAAAACGTTCAGCTCATTCAGGAGAAGGGTGCTTTGGTATTGGTGCAACTTCAGCTTTTTGAAATATTTAACTTTTTTTTTGTATTTTTTTTTCTCAAAGAAATTGAATTGAGCTCATTGTACATCCTTTAGATCTGTTCACAACCTTTTACTGCTCCTTTAACTTTTTGATCTGCTTCAGCTTTTTTCAGCTTCCTTGTGCAAATTTACTTTGAGCAAATTTTAGCTGTCCCCCCCCCCCTTCATCTGTTTTGTGCTCCTTTCAGGATCTCACTGCTAACTTCAATATAAGTTTCAGCTTCTTCTATTTCATCTACTATTTAGCTGTTTTATGCTCATTTTAGCCTTTTCAGGCGATCCCACATTTTTTGCCATAACAATAATAACAATAATAACAATAATAACAATAATAACAATAATAATAACAATAATAATAAAATTCAGCCTAAAATGCAAAAATGTGCTTAATGCACCTCTGGTAAACTACTTTCTGATTTTTAGCTACTTTTCAGCTGCTTTTTGTGTGCCAATTTCAGTTTTTTTTTTTTTTAATTTATTTATTGGGCAGACGTGTTCTTTCTTTCTTCTGCTAAGCTTATGGTATTCTAATATTTCAGCTAGCTTTTTTAAAAGCATTTTTTTAGGTAATTTCAGCTGTTTCAGCTGTTTTCAGATAGTAAAGTTTTTCATGTTATTTTCTGCTACTTTCAGCCTAATTAACTTCTTTATGCTACTTTCAGCTTTTTTTCCCTGCTAGTTTCAGCTTTTTCTGCACTTTCTGCTGTTTAGCTCTTTTGATGCTAGTTAGCTTTTTCAGCGCAGTCCACATTTTTTGAGCTCATTTCAGTTCTTTTTGCTTCCTTCAGGTAGTCTAAGTTTCTTCCTTCCTTCCTTTGCAGCTACTATTCAGCATTTTGTGCATTCAGCATTTTGTGTGTATGTGCTAACTTAATATTTTATTAGCTGCTTTTTTGGTGCTCATTTATGCTCATTTAAACCTAATTCAGCACGTGTTTTGCTTTCTTCTAATTTAGGCTTGTTCCATTTCGGCTACGTTTCAGCATTTTTTTAAGCTAATTTCAGCTGTTTTTCAGCAAGTTCTTCAGCAATAAGCATTCAGCACTGCATTTTTGCATGAAAAACATTTTCTCTAGTTTACTTTCAGACCTGATCAGAAACGTTTGATCAGTTTGGGTCAGGGTGTAGCTTTCGCAGTTGTTGAAGTTTTAATTTCTTTAGATGATTTTCGACCCAGAAGAAGCCTGATTTTTGCCAGCTGGAGTGCTGGAGAGTACGGGAGTGTTGGCGCCACGGAGTGGTTGGAGGTAAGTATTGCACATATGACAAGTAGATGAAACGGTTAGCTGTGATTAAAAGTGCTTAACCTGTCTTACAGGGTTATATGTCGTCAATTGACAGAAGTGTCTTCACCTACATAAGTCTGGATGGAGTAGTGATGGGTGTGTACAGTGCACATTTACATAATTTTTTATAATAAAAAAAGTATGGTGATAAAGTGTGTGTCTGATAGGTCGTGGAAGCTTCATAGCCTCAGCAAGTCCGCTGCTCAACGGTCTGATTGAAAAAACGATGAAAGAGGTAAAACACAACTTAGTGGTGAAACAACTGTTGTACAAACGGAAGCAGGCTGTGTTGATTTACAACTTCTCTCTTTCATGCAGGTGAACATGCCTGTTGGATCTCAGACCATGTATAAGATGATGGGAGAAAACAACTGGGAGGCCAAAGTGTAAGTTGGAAACAAGTATTGCATAGTAAGAAATGTAAAACTCAATTTTAAACGGCAGCTGGAAGTAAAAGATGTCCTGCAGTACTAAAATGACAGATTATGTCAGTCTTATGATTTTTCCACCACAATATGAGAAAGCACAAACTTTTTTTTTATCAGGAAAAAATCAACCTTTACCTATTTTTACTAATACAAATAGCCTTAAATGAAAAATGTTCCTACACTGAGGTATTTTAGATGGTCTTGTGATGATCTGATGAGAAGCGTCTGTATGTTGCAGTCTGTGTTAAACTTGACTGTTAAAACAAGCCAAAACTACTTTTCTGCTAAATACCGGTACATTTAATTTTTTGTAGATGGACAACAAACATAATTTCAAGCCTGAAATGTTTTGTTTCTTACAAAAAATGAAGCAGGAACTTTCTTGAGCGTTTGAATTTAAATACAGTTTTACTGTTCGTGTTGGATTCACGCTCGGTGATAAGTAAAGTTTGCTCCTGCTGGTCTAGTTGTGAGGTATTTTCCCACGTCAAAGAAGTCCTGGAAGCTCTGTCCCCCCGAGGTCTCCACTCTTTCTTCCCTGTACAGATTTTTGCTTCCCTTACACAAATGTGACCAGATATTTTTATTATACAGACAGTGTTTAATATTTGCAAATTTGTCAAAGAGGCCAGCGCTGATTCTGACAGACATTCTACAATAATGAGCAAAGGTACAGAACATCTTCCATGATTTCTTTGACAGTGGTTATACATTTTATTTGATCGTTATTAGTTTTGCTGAAACATTTGTAAAGGCTGTATTTAACAGCGTCAGCCCTCCAGCTCCTTGGAGCAAATGAAGCAAAATGAGAGCGTTGTTGTACACCCACTTTTCCCATGACCTGATTTTTTTTTTTTTTTTTTTGGTCACATAAGTACGTCAACAAGAGCAGATGTATTTACTTCTAATTGCGTAGGAGTACAGCTTCAACTTGCCCCTGAGCACATCTTCCTTTTACCCTTTTACAGTACATTTGCAGCTTTTTGCATTAAACACAACCCTTAGAAGTAGCCTATCAGAATGTTTGTTCTTTTAAAAAGTATTTCGGGAATTTTCTTTATAGATGGTGATATTCAATATCGGTAAAAAGTTCGGATCCTTTTAACAAGAAACATTGTGCTCCATACAGACTAAGGCCAATGTCAATGGATGACCCTGCCTATCCATTCCTGGCTTTCTCTGGAATTCCCTCCATCTCTTTCCACTTCATCTCAGTGAATGTGAGTTTTCATTCAAGTCACGTTTATTCTTTTTTTTTTTTTTTTTAATAAACATTTTATTCAATTCATTTTATTTATATAGCGCCAAGTCACAGCAGAAGTTGTCTCAGGGCACTGAACAGAAACATTCATACACATAAAAAAGCCAATTAGTTAAAGTTCTCTATCTAAGGAAGTAGCAGATTATGTTGAATATTCAGTTCGTCTCAGTCTCCCATCCTGAGCAAGCACAACAGTGGAAAGGAAAAACTATATTTTAACAGGAAGAAACCTCAAGCAGAACCAGGTTCAAGATGAGTGGTCATCTGCTTCGACCGAATAGGGTTTGAAAGGATCAGGAATGAGAAACAAACCTACGATGTCTGGTCCAGATGTACCCCCTATAGCATATGTGTCAAACTCTAGGCTCGGGGGCCAAATGTGGGCCAAGATGGTGTAGAGGCAGGGCAGCCGGCTCAGGATCAGAAGGTCTCGGGTTCGTTCCCCGGTCACGGCATACCTCGTTGTGTCCCTGGGCAAGACACTTAACCCCGAGTTGCTCCCGGTAGGACTGGCAGCGCCTTGCAAGGCAGTCTACCGTTAACCGGTGTATGAATGGGTGGATGGTTAGTGCTGTGAAGCGCTTTGGGGTCCCTCAAAGGGGGCTGGAAAGCGCTGTATAAGTAAGCTCCATTTACCACTTGTTGACATCTTAATCTGGCCCCCAAGATGATATTTTCAATGTAAAATACTTTTATCACTTCAATTTTTTCAGTACGTAATCTTTGATTATGATGTTTTATGGTTCATGTTTTTTTATGTTTCTATATTTTATGCACCGTTATGCCGAAGCAAATTCCTAGTCTGTGAATCCTGTTCATTGACAATGGCAATAATAAACTGAATCTGAAAAGTGCAATGGAGAACATAAAATGAAACCAATCAAAATCTTGAGGAAGCTGCAACCAAGAAAAGACGTTTGGTATCCAACTTGAGTTGATGTAGATTCTGAAACTGGCCCTTAGTTTGAAAAAAGGTTTTAATTTGGTCCCCCTTTTGTAAGTGAGTATGACTCCCCTGCCCTATAGGAATAAAGAGGAAACGAATGTTTAGAAAAAAATAAATACAAATACAAATGGCCAGCAGCAGAGTGAGGAAATAGTTACCGTAGTTTGTCCTCAAGCAGTCTAAGCATAACTAAGGGATAACTCAGGAAACTCAAACCAACCCTAATTATAGGATTTATCAAAAAGGAAAGTCTTAAGCCCAGTCTTAAAACTGGACAAGCCTCTTGGACAGAAACTGGAAGTTGGTTCTACAAGAGAGGAGCCTGATAACTGAAAGATCTGCCTCCCATTCTGCTTTTGGAAATCTAGGATGGTAAACCTGCAGTCTTGAGTGCAAAGTGCTCTCTAAGGAAAATGTGGAAGTTTAGTCAGAAGTTTGTCATTATGGCATGTATTTCTTTAAGTTTTTTTGGCAACTGATTCCATCAGACTTGATACAGTGTCACTGTTTGTTTATTGACCGTTCCTGTGTTGGGTCTTTTAAGACTGAGTCATACGCTTACTACGGCACCAACCTGGACCGCAAAGACCACCTCAATTACCAAACCAACCAACGCACCAGTGAGATGATGGTGACGGCAGCCCAGTTCGCTGGTCAAATGGCTTTACGGCTGGTCCACGACCACCTGCTGAGCCTGGACGTGAGTCGATACAGCAGCCCCATCACCAGAGCTGTGGCCAAAATCTACAAGCGCATCAATCAGCTTTCAAAGGTCAAACTCTTTCCTACATTTGGTACATTTTTATCAATTATGTTTTTAAAGTGAGTTTATTAAAAATATATATATATATATTAATAAGAAAATATTCCCTTGAAATGCACTCATTTCCTATATTTTTGTCCTTTAGTCTGGTGAGCTGAAGGGTGTTAGTCCCAACTGGCTGAATCTAGCTCGAGGTTCATACCAGCGAGCAGCTGACAACATCAACAAAGCCATCGTCAACACAGACTTGTCTGATCAAGAGGCCTGCCGGATCCTCAACGACAGGATCATGAGGGTAAGATGAGAACTGACGTTTTCTATGCTGTCTAGGTTTTCCCTTTTGGAACATCTGGCCAGCTGTAGAAAAGCTGCAAGACCTTTTTATTCATTCATTCATTCATTCAACCTTTATTTATACAGGCTAGCCTCGTTGAGTCACGGGGACTCATTTACAAGAGGGACCTGTCTCACTCACATCAAACAACCATCCACTCTCACACTCACACCTAGGGTCAATTTAGAGTCACCAATCAGCCTAACAAGCATGTTTTTATAACTTTGTCATGAACACAAGTAGTTGGAGAGGACAGAATTTACTCATGGGAACATCTGACAGAAAGATATGATGGCTAGGAGTTTGACTTGTGAAATTTGAATATTTATCTTTGTATTTAAATATTTTGCAGGTTCCACTTTGCCTGAATTAGGGTAGCACCTCACAGAGTTGCAGCTGTTTGACTCCTTGATGACTTGAAATTGTGATCAGAAAGTCATGCATCTACGTTATGAGCAACCAGTTTTTGAAAAATTGTGTGCATCACATGCAGACCTTTATTCTAGACCATATGCATTATTTTGTATACACACCCCGGCCCACTTTGTACCCCAGTGTTTCCTCTATAATTCTACAAGCAGGGCGCCCCGTCAACAGAACAAAGCGCCCTGCCTGTAATGATGTAACATGGGGCACACTACAAACGTGCTAGCAAAAATGCTACTGACGTACCGCTCTGCCGCCCCCAGTCAATAGACTATATGCCACGGACATCCGTTCCAGCACCTCCGCAGTCATTACCCAGACGGCGCACTTCCGGTTAGCGGGAAAGACACGAACATAAATGACTAAATACAATTAATAAAACATCTGCGCATACACCAATAATAACTCCATACACATATAAATCCATATAAAATTATGCCGATGTTCCCCCTACGGATAGTAATAATAATATAATAATAATGAATTCCATTTATAATGCACTTTTCATTAATAAAAATCTCAAAGTGCTACAAAGTGTAACAAAGCAAAGATCAAAATAAAACAAGTGATAAAATCAAATAAAATCAATAATAATATCGACTAAGATCAAAGATAAAATCATGTGGAGGCAGAATAGGCTTGCTTAAAAAGAAAGGTCTTTATGCTGCTTTTAAAGTCAACCAGTGACTGTGGAGCTCTCAGGTCGTCAGGGAGGGAGTTCCACAGGCGGGGGGCAGCCACACAGAATGCTCGGTCTCCCATGGTCCTCAATTTGGTCCGAGGAATATGAAGTAAATTACTGTTCTGTGATCGTAGAGACCGGGTGGATGAATATGGTGCAAGAATGTCCTTTAGATAGTCAGGTGAAGTTCCGTGCAAGCATTGATGGGTAATGAGAGCAGTTTTGTACTGAATTCTGTAGGTGACAGGAAGCCAATGGAGGTTATGGAGAATGGGTGTAATATGTTCAAATTTACGAACTCTCAACAGAATCCTTGCTGCACTGTTTTGACGCGGATCAAAACGCGGATAGCCGCGATAAATGTTCGCCGAAACCTCTCCTTGGAACAGCCGTACCCACCGGTGGGCGGACACAACGGAACTCGCATGTAGTGCCGATAGCGCCCAGCCGCTTCCCGTTTCGGGTCATTGTCATGGTCTGCTAACGCTAACAACAACAACGGCAGTGGATGGGAACCGGGAAGTGGCGGATGTGGGTTATATTTTACAGGAAGCACGCCACGACCCCCCGTGGTATATAGCCTATTAAAAACCGGCAGCAACATAGCGCTAAGCTAGTGGGCGGGCAACATAGACGTGACTCCCCATCGGTGGGAAAAAAAGTACGACAAGCGCCCTGCCAAGTAAACTGGTCTAGGGGGACACACTGTACCCACTTCGGCATGTCTTGGGCTATTTGTGCGATTATAAACCTGGAGATAAGCGTTCGTTTCTGTCGGAGAAGAAAAGCCGTGCGGGAGTCAAAATAAAGCTGTAGGACCCTTGAGATGAGTTTGAGACGCCCACAACAAAATTGAGACAGGTTCAAGTCACCTTTAAAAACTTTGAAACTATTTTGAGAGAAAATTTGTTACACAATAAAAATAAAAATAAATTCTTTAACAATTGTTTAACTCGAGTGACAATTCTCGTTTCTAACATTTTAGATTGTTCTGTGATTGTAATGGTCACTAACAGTCCTGAAAGATATTGACGGTACACGTTGATTCTTGGTAGATCTTTGCAGAAAAAACTCTCCTACTTTTGATTTTATTTTTCATCTGTTCCCTTCAGTGTCACCACAGCAAGTCCTCCATCTCACCCTGTCCTCTTTTTAATTTGACTTTTCCCTCTCATCTTTATTAGGTTGAGCACTCTCTCCTCTCTCCATACGTATCCCCCGTTGAGACTCCTTTCCGCCACCTCCTGCTCGGCCGGGGCTCCCACACCTTGGCGTCCATCGCAGAGACCATCGACATGGAGCAGCTCCGCACCCAGCTGGCCCTCGCCACCTGGAACCTGCAGGGATGCGCCAACGCCATGGTGGAGAACATCGCCAACATCGACGACGAAATTTAACTTAAGAAACCTTAAGCACATCAGAGGTCCGTTTCTTTAAATTCAGAGTGAGATAATGTTTCCTTCTTAAATTCAAAGATCCTATGGGAGGATAAATAAGAACTGTCCAAATTAAGAGCTTATACTGTACTTGAAAATGAAAACTGAGTTCAGCTCTCCATCAACAAACTGAAACAGGCAAAACTTTTGCTGCTGCCTCTTGCCATTAAAGCACTGAGACCTTATTTATACTTTATGCATATTTATCAGTGGCAGTGCCCGCTATATTTATTGTCTTTAGTTTTTTTTTATACAGCATTATCGGAAGCAGTGTCTTCCATAATTATGACGGTTATACTGTCGAAAGCCACAGCAGCATCTGCTACACAAATGACTCCTTGTTACTGACAAAATGGAGCCTCGGGTAACGTTACATTTTCCTTTTTCTGCCATTTGTCCCTTTTGTGAAACGTTGGAAAAACTTTTAGCATTTAAGTTGTCCAAAGATGCGTCAAATGGGAGAAACAAATGGCAGAAAGATGTATTGAATTAAAAATTGGTTTGACCAAATCCAAGTAGAAACTGTCCGGTTTTTGTAACTAACTTTATTTGCTTAAAGGCAAAGGATTCAGCAAATTAAATTTACAACTACGCAAAACAAGACGTGGACAGATTATTAAACCTCTGAACTGATTGGTTAAAATCTACATTAAAGCAATTTATGTTGAAACGTCTCTACATTGTAACACTTGATACAACAATGGCGTTATCGGGAGCAGTGCCTTCCATAATTTAAACCCATTATCGGGAGCAGTGTCTTCCATGATGATTACCAGTGACGGTAGTTTTTGCCTACCTTTTTTGTTTGTTTGTATTTTGTATGTTGTGTATTTATCGAGAGCAGTGTTTCTCATATTTCACTTGAAGGGTGGAACAACTTGTCGGGGACAGTGTTTCCCAGAGTTTTATACTTATTTGTGTTTATGGTTCATTTTTGGATTATGTTCCTTGGTGCAGTGTTTAGTGTGGACCTCTTGTTTCTCTTGATATGTTTGGCTGTCTTATTATCGTATGGTTTAACACAAGGTGAGCCTCAGCAGGGGAGGTGGGTAACAGCATTTGTCCAGATTATGAGGAAGTTTGCAACAGACCGAGATATTTCACAAGGTAAAGGTCAAGTTTTTTCCAGTGTAGCAACTTCTTGAAATTTCCTTAATGTTATCCCAATTAAAATGCCATCAAATCTGATACACTTTCGGTATTTGCTAAATGATCATATTGGACTCCCATGTGAAAGATTTTTTATAGATTCCTGTACAATAATCGCCTTGCTGTAATGAAAATGTGACCTAAAGTCATTTGCCGTTACTGTATTATTGTTGCCAAAACAGAAAAAATACACCATATTTGAATTCTAATCATGTAATAACTCATCATAACTCATCTTAAAACAGAGCCACCATGTTTACTGGTTTAAAGTACTGTACGGTATATATATTTTTTACCCACCTCTCCTGGATGACTAAATCCAGTTTGAACATCTTAGTAGCTCAACACTGAACAAAGTTTTAAATGCACTATTTATTCTAGATCACGCCAAAACCAACCTAGTCAACCTTGTTACTTTCAAACTTCTTGTTTCTTCAAAGGGCAACAGAACTAATAAGCTGCTCACGTCCATAAATCAGAACGCTCACTGCATCTGCATGCTTCTTCTCACTTTGTGTTACTGGACTGTTGCTCGGAGCCAAAACCTCGTAAGAGCTTGCATCTACATGTTTGTTTGTTTTTTTACCTTTTCAAAATATTGTCAATTAACATTGTAATTTGGGTTATTGGTTTGTTAAAAAAATAAAAACACAGTGCAGTTTGATCGTTCTGATATTTAGATTTTGTCATCTGTTCGTCTCGGGTGTTGAATCGGATTTTGAATTGATAAAAATTGGGTGTTAGATTTTTCTCACTGTGTAAAGTGTAAAGCTGAAGCTTGGATTGAAGAACGGTGTACGGTACTTCATTGTTAAAATTATGCATACTGTGACCTCAAGTTAAAAGAAATTGATAAAATAAATCATTTTGGCATACTCTATATTCCTGTGCATCACTTCTTTTAAAGCAAAATGTAGTGTTTCAGTTCTTTTTTGATTGTTCCCATCTAAATCTGGTAGATTGAATTTTGTAGTGAACAACGAAAATGTCTTTTATTCAGAAGACATTTAAATCAACAATTTAAAATGTTTGCATACAATTTTTCTAACTTTTTTTTTTTTGGTGTAACAGACCAAAAAATACAGGAGGCAATTATCTCAAATTTAATAAAGTACATTTGTAAATGGTAATTAAAGATTTGCTCTTCTTTTTTTTTTGTGTGTGTGTGTGAATGGTGTGTGTGAATGGTCTTAAATCTCAATGGGAAGTGGTGGTGCAGAGGTCAGAAAATGGACCTGTGATCGGAAGGTTGCCAGTTCAACCCCCCCAGACCGACATGAAAGCGTGGAACACCCACACCTGCCTCCACTACTCGGGCCCCTTTAAACTCATTAGCTCCCAAACGGGTCTCTCTTGACAATGAGTGTTTGTGACTCAGGTAGACTACCTGTATAAATACATAAATAAAATGGTCTAGCTTGTACGGCTTTTTTTTTTAATTCTCATTTATCACTTATCTAATGTATTAATCTAGCCTGGCCCTCGCCTTCCTGCACAGCTCTGCTCAATTCTCATTTCCCTTCACTGCTTCACCCACCCACAAGGATTTCTCCGGTAGATTTTTGTTCGGACCAATCAGAGAACAGAAGGGGTGGAGTTTTGGACCCTAACCCACGCCCCCACCAGTCCCAGCGCGCAGAGCCCTATAAAAGGGCTCTGCCAGCGCTCAGTCAGCGAGCAGCGGCATGTTCTCATTCAAAGCGATGCAGAACTGTTTTATATGTGACACAAATTTATTAATTTCCCCTGCTTAATCCCTTATCTGGAGTTTTTTTTTTTCTCCCAAAAGTCAAGTAATCGCTCCCTCGACCTCCTTCTCCTCCACCCTCCTGCTGAGTAAAATGAACACGGAAATGCCTCAGGTTGTCACGAGAATTAAACTCGGGTTTTAGTTGCTGACCGAGTCCCTGCAGATTTTCTGGTCTTTTGGTGAGCTGGACCAGCGATCCATGGTTTGATTTTATTGTATTAAAACGTTTTATAACATATAAACACAGAATTTGCGCAGCGAGAGAAACGCTGCAAGAGGCGGAGCAGCTGTCAGTCAAGTTCACCAGAGCACGGGGGGTGGCTCTGAGGGGAGGGAGCAGAATGCTTTCCCTGTTCAAAATATCCAATGGTTTTGTTCCTAAGCAGAGGCCACGCCTCCAGCAAGAAACGTTTTTCAATGGGAAAAGTCCAGACCCTAGTACGAAGCGAAGTGAAGGACAAGGGTCTGGTTTAAACCAGGCTAGTATTAATCCAGTGGTGTAGTCTACATTTTTGTAGTAGGCATACCGTGCTTAGAAACCAACACTGGTTGGTAAAATTATCGTCAAATTACTGTATTTGGATTTTTAAACATATTGAACAGTTCCAAATGTCTCTGATGCTTATAAACATACACAGATGACAAAAATGTGACATTTATTTTTATTTATTTGAATAACAACAAACTTTGTACAACAGCTGGCTTTGTATTAAAAACATGTTATATAATTTATAAAACGGTATCAAAGAAAAGCACTGCACACCAATAGATTGTTAGAGAAGTGTTTAGCTGTCATTTAACGTATCAATGACATGTACCTAATGGTATGTCATGTACCATTGGGCACTTTTAAGTGGGTACCTGTATACTGAAATTCTTAATCTTTTCTAGTGGGTATACTCCATATACCCGAGTATTACGTAGACTACACCACTGTATTAATCCGAATGGCACATTTTCTATACTAAAGAACTTTGATATCTTCTCCTCCTCCACCATAACCCTTAGCACTGGCTCTCCTCAGGGATGTGTGCTGAGCCCCCTTCTGTTCACTCTGCTCACATATGATTGTACAGCCACACTTCCAGGCTGTCATATTGTTAAGTTTGCAGATGATACAGCGGTGGTGGGATGCATCACAAACAATGATGAGTCCAGCTACAGACAGGAGGTGGAACACCTGGAGAGCTGGTGCAAAGAGAACAATCTTCACATGAATGTGAAGAAGACAAAGGAGATGATTGTGGACTTCAGAAGGAACAAACACAACCATGCCCCACTGAAAATAGGTGGGTCTGCAGTGGAAGTGGTCTCCAGCTACAAATACTTGGGTGTACACATGAATGATAACCTCAGCTGGAGCAACAACACCACCAGCCTGATCAAGAAAGGTCATCAGAGACTCTACTTCCTCAGACGGCTGAGACGAGCTGGTCTGAGCAGCCCAGTCCTCACCTCCTTCTACAGGTGTGCAGTGGAGAGCATCCTGTGCTCCAGCATCAACGTGTGGCATGGAGGCTGCACAGTTGAAGAGAGGAAAGCTCTGCAGAGAGTGGTGAAGGCTGCACAGAAGTCTGTTGGAGTCAGTCTCCCCACCATCACAGACATTTACACCTCCAGATGCAGGAAAAGAGCCACCTGCATCATGAAAGACCTCACTCACCCAGCACACTCACTCTTTGCCCCACTCCCCTCAGGACGGAGGTTGAGGAGCATCAAATGTAGAACCACTAGACTGAGGAACAGCTTCTACCCTGAGGCTGTTAGACTCATGAATAAATAAAAATAAAATAAAAAATAAACACTGCAAAATATCACATCATGCTGATGCTGATCTGTTTTCTTGTTGCTGTATTCATCTGTGACCATCTGCTCATACAAACTCATGTTCGTGCTGCTGTTTATTCCCACTATATTAGGCTTAGTGTATTACTAGTTGATGCTTTTCTTAGTTAGTTGTAGATGTTATTAATGTTTTTCTCTTTCATTGTTTTGATTTGATTTGATTTGATGTTTATTCATTCATTTAAAAAAAGAACAATACAAGACAGTTTCATCAGATACAAGATTACAAGTAGGATAAAATGAAGGGAGCAGAAAGAAGATGAAATCTTATTATATCTGCCCCTATATTGTTGTTGGATGTAACTGGGACCTCGTGTACATAATCTCGTTTTCATCTCATGTACCACATGCGGTGCAAATGACAATAAAGACTCTCTGACTCTGACTCTGATAAGTGTTTGACAAAAAGACAAAGCGATTTTTATAGATCCAAACTAGGGCTTTTATTTTGAAAGCAAACCGGAAGTGCCATTGTTTGGGCAGCGGAGCGTCGGGACGTTTTGACGCACGGTGACGCTCGAATCCCAGCACGAGCGTCGTTACGGAACGCGGAGAGGAAAACATAATTTTCAAACAGGAAAACATAAAGGGCAATAAAGTGGACGAGTTCCTGCCGGGTGTCCCGGAGCGGCTGGAGGAGCGACAAGAGACTGTAGAGGGCTTTCTTCCTGTTTGAGGTGTGTACAGTCTTTTCATCTTGTTGCTCTGCGTCGCACCACAAACAAACACGTACATTTAGCAAAAGACGCACAACAGTAGACTGAAAAGCAGTTCATTTAATTTGGAGGACCATAAATCAGATTAATTGATTAATCCGATCTGTCCTCTTCCATGAGACAACTCAGATTAGATTAGGACAGTCACGGAGGAGGTACATCTTTATGTAGCGTATTACATTTACACATTTGTATTTGTTGAAGTTTGATTTCACTTTTACATTAAATATGCTTTTTTATGCAAAGGGCAATTTAATAATAAAACCCAAGGGGGTTAATACTTTTTTACATTTCTACAATACACAATCTATTTTACTTACTAATACTTTGTAATAGAATAATAATCAATGAGCTAGTTAGGAAACTTGTGCATTTGTAGGATTAACAGTTCATTTGTAGGCGAAATTAAAACTTAAATGCTACTCCATTTAATTTAATAGGAAGACAAATCAAAGGGGTTAAAAAATGTCTGACATTCACATTTGTAAACCAATACCTTCCATAAGAGCACAAACGTATTAATTTTATTAATACTGTATGTTCAACACTAATTTACCGTTCTTTTCCAGTATATAGCACGTCCCAGTCCTAAAGTCAAAACGACTTTTATAAACATCTTCCTGTTTAATATTTAATAAAAAAAATCACAAAGTGAATGAATAAGGAATGTTTGTATTGCAGTAAATCAACCAAAAGAATGTAAACTATTTGAGAATAAGAGCAAACGATGAATTATCTTTTGTACGTTGCACTCCTGTGTGCTTGCTACATTTGATAAATGAAAATTTAATCTTCCCATAAAATAAAATAAAAATCTACTAATGGAGCATTATCTTATAACTTTCTCCTGAAAACTTCTTTATATACCATCTGCTATTATTAGGAATGCAAAATAATTACAAGTTACCGGTAAGTCTTCCTGTATTTGAGATCAAATAAAAGCACCATGAGGTGAATTTGTAGGTGGGAATGAAGATGGGGAAGTTGGATAGTTTTATTTGAGCTGATAATATGATGCAGATCTGAGCAACTTCCTGAACGAAGTGCTTTTTAATCTTACAAGAACCAAATATGAGGTGCCATGTAAGGTGTGTTTTGTCTGCTTGAAAAATATTTTATGAACCAGTGGACTAATACATCTCAAAGTAATTATTGAACGTGTCAACTTTTGAGGTCAACCCAGCCAATTTTGTCTTAGCAAACATAAAAAGGTTACAACTTAAGCCAATTTTCCATTTTTTGAACTAAAATTTGATGCGTTAGTAGTAGCTGTGAGTCATTCCAAACCCATACTAGATTGTAAAAGAGCTTTGTTTGAAGCTTTGGCTTGTAGTGCAGTGTTTTATAGGTGTTCCTTTAGGAAAGCTACGGTCATTGAGTCTGAAGGCCTTTTCTACATTGTGTTCCTGTTTGACCTCCTACAGCCTTACAGTTCTAGTGTTTAGGCTTCCAGACGTGATCATCTGATTTTTATCTTGTAGGTGTACCGTCTCTCCATCTATGGCTGTGAGCAGGTGACCTTTAGTCAACTCAGTCACCCCTGACTGCAGCTCAACCAACAGAAGCCTTCTACAGGGTGAGAACCAATTTTTATACTGTACATGCTGATGAGACAAAACATTCTGACCACAAACACCCGGAGACAATCCAGTAATGGTCAGTCAGGTCATCTGGACTGTTTCTTTTTTGTGGAAAGACATTTTGCCCTCTATCTGAAGGGCTTCATCAGTCTGAGGAGTCCCAAGTAAACTGTTTTCCCCATCAAGCAGTACACTCCTTTAGCGGACTAACCAGTTTGCTGGTGATAAGATGGTTTCTGGAGGTGTCCTACTTAGTGGGGAAATCAGTTTACTTGGGACTCCTCAGACTGATGAAGACCTTCAGATAGAGGATGAAACGTCTTTCCACAAAAAAGAAACAGTCCAGATGACCTGATTGACCATTATTGGATTTTGTACCTGGATGATCGAGCATGAACTTTGATGACCTGGAGACAATGTTCTAGTAAACATGGTGCATGTAAAGATTAAATAATCTACTATCTAAATCTGCTTTTGTTGTAAATGTGTGTTAGTTATCCTACTTTATCATTCTGAGACCCCCGATCTTGTCTGCACAGAGACGGACCAGTTATGGCCCAGTTCTGTACAGATGAGACGGGCCCATCTGCTCTGAGTGAACTTCCCAGGGTCAACGCCCGATAAGGAGTCATTTTTTCTTTTGCTGGCTTCCATCATGTAGATACAGTTGATTTGCACTTTCATCCATTTTTCACCGTCAGAAACAGATAAGATCAATGATGTCACACATAGGCCCTGTACACACGTAGCCGGATATCAGTAAAACCGAACAGTTTATCATGCGGTTTGGCCTTTCATCCACACGTGAACTCTGGTTGATGTAACTATAAACGAATAATTAAAAAACTCAGACCAAAGTGGAGATTTGAGAATTCTCCGCTTTCGAGTCTGCGTGTGGACTTTCAGAAAAGCGCTGACGTCGCATAATGCTCGGCGGAAAAAAAGCGCTAATATGTCAACATACCTGCTCTGACATGATTCCCAGTCGGACATGATTCCTGCGTTTTATTAACTTTGTACTCCAACACGGTATTTAATAGTAGTTCAACCTCGCTGTCTGTCCACACAAATGAACGAAAAAATAATAATAATAACAGGAAGTTGTGGTTTACTTTGAAGGTTGTGACTGCACTACACTGCCACCTATGGGTTCGGCATATTCTTTACAACGCTCTGTGGTGAAAATAAACAGGGACATGTAGATGAACATTTTAAATATCCGAACATGTATGTACAGAGATATTTTTTTTGCGCAGATATTCGTTTTTCAAACACCAGGCTACGTGTGTACAGGGCCATAGTCACATAGGCTGTGCTCCCGGGTGTGAAGGCGGAGCCAAGGACCAATATAAGCTGGGGCGTTCTGTGACACGGCGCACCGCTTCCACTTCTGGGTTAAGACGAGTTGGATGGACGCTTCAGCGCTGAACCTGTAACTTTTTCCTGCCTGATGAACCTTAAATTGGTAAACAGAAATTATATATCTTGATTTATTTGAGTTAGAGCGAGTTTCCTCCATCTGGGAATAACAGAACCAGACGCCAGAGATTCTCACAGGTGGTTACTGATCCCATATTTACCATTGTCTAGACCCCGACCGATGTGGACATTTTGTCTATCGTCGATTTTGGAAGGGGAAGGTTAACGCAGATAACTGATATAATGGCTGAAATATTTTAAACTTTGTCCACCCCCAAACATCTAAGTAAACAGCTACTTTTAAACCCGTTTTAACACAAGTCTTGAAACAGTCTTTCTCACGTGTGTTAACATTTTCTCTCCTCCACTGTTCACCATAAAGTTATCAAGTGTATTACAAAGGTATAAACTAAACAAAGAAATGCCTTTCCCTGTTTGTTTCAGCAGTCATGTATGGTGAAGGCCTAATTAGCATTGACCACAGCAGTGTTCTTGTTTTTTTCTTTGCAAAGAAGTTAAGATTTCAGATGATGCATTTCATTAAGGACGACAAAGATAACGTTACTAACACTGCTATATATTTACTGCTATGTTAGCTTTATTGTTCTGGCTAACGTTTTACAAGGCAATAACCTATGTTAAATGTTAGCTTGCTAACTTGAGAGGCGCGTAGCTAATGACAAGCGAATTGGGCAGTTGAAGAGAATTTATTACGGTATTCTTGATTTATTTTTATTTTACAGATCAGTTAAAATAAACATACAATGCTCTGTTCAACAAAATAAGCTACACAGTGTTGCTCCCTGCTTCATCTGTGCTGAACATGAAAGTGAAACTTAAACGTAAACGGCCATGGCTTGAAAGTAGTCTTCATGCGCCTTCTACTAGATACATTGTACAATTACAGCTTGTTCCCAGAATTTTAGGGGTGAAAATTACAAGTGTTTATATTGGTGAACAATGGGACAATTATCACCGATACCTAGGCCTGTCACGATAAATTTTGCTGGGCGATTAATTGTCTCAGAAATTAATCCGATAAACTATAATATTGTTTGAAATTTGACAATAATTAGTAATTATTGTCAAATTTAAGAAGAAATGTTGTTAAATTTTGTGTGTAGTACCTTTTTAACCACTGGATGGCAGTATAAGACTGTTTGAACCATCAGATGGCTAGTGAGGGAGTGAGCAGTGGGCCTCTTTAAAGAAAATGGGAGGGACGTCTCTTGACGTGACATGGGTTGTCCCTGGTTCCTGTTTTTCAGTTCTGAAAATGGCGAACACTCGGTGTGGTTTGAGCTCTTTAGCATAGCATTTTTCACACAAAGCTTAAAACCAGTAAACAAGTTCTCAGCTTCTTTTTTCAGAGAAAAACATTTTTTTTTCATGAAGGCACAGGTTTCAACCATGAATTTTGGAGCTTTTACAAGATGGAGTTTTTTTCCCCCGAAGTCGGCCTTCTAGCTTAGCTTGTAGCTTAGCTTCTCAGCTTAGCTGCTTTTAACGATCCAAAAACGCCATTTTGGATGGTTAAAACATATTTTAAAGAGAAAAGAGGAAGGGAGGGGTCAGTGAAGAGCACCAGAGTTGAGCCTTTTGTCATCCAGTGTCTTCAGTAGAAAGAGACATGAAGAAATAATAAAGCCGATAAATGAAAATGAGGTCGATAATTTTGATTTATCATGCGATTAATTGATTTATTTATTGCGACAGGCCTACCAATACCGATATGTCCCCAAACGCCTACTGTATATCACCCTAAAGTATTGGCCCTACCGATATACAGTATCAGCTGGGCTCTATGTTGTTTTCCACCATATCATGGTTTATAGCCCCACTGACATGATTTTTTAATTTTCATAAAATTTCTCAAAATATATATATATATAGTTTATCATTTAAACATGTTCATTTTTGCAAACAAAATGATAAATCACTTTAATTTTGCTTTAAAAGTGATTTTGAACTTCAAGCCGTGTTTAATCATGGGAAATCCAATTACACGCGAACGCACCATCTGTGACGTAGTGAGAGGCAGAGCTCTGGGCTTGTCACAGTGCGCGGGTATGAGCAGCTCGACATGAAGGTAAGTCTGATACAGCATCAGACCTAAATTAGATCCTGTTGTTTCTTGTTCCATCACCCAAACTATTTTCTGCTTCCCAAAATGAAGACAAATAACTCAAATCTTCACATAGATTGATAAATTAGTCGGGTTTTAAATTGTCCGCTATTAAAGAGACCAGAGCCCCCTGCCTCTCACTATGTCACAGATGGTGCGTTGGTGTGTAATCGGATTTCCCATGATTAAACACGGCTTGAAGTTCAGAATCACTTTTAAAGCAAAATTAAAGTGATTTATCATTTTGTTTGCAAAAACGAACATATTTAAATGATAAAATATATGTATATTGAGCATTTTCATGAATAGTAAAAAAATTCATGTCAGTGGACCTTTTAAGTATATAAAGTACTGTACTGTGTTAAAAATGAGCTTTTATACTGTCACATCAGTAGATTTGCTTGAATGCAGTTTTCTGCTCTACATTTATTTATTTTTTTTGCAACCAAAGCAGTTGGATATATTTAAGTATTAAATATTTCTTCTTCCACAGTCTGGACTGAATCTCTAATTGCTGAAGAGAAGCATGAGAAGAAACTAAAGTAATGTGTTCACACCACTTCTGGGCCAGTGGATTAAAGTTAAAATTAGCTTAGGTATTTTTAGAGCATTGCCCTGGATACAACACATGCAGGATAATGATGAAAGCTCAGATTTTGTCCTCTATTTGTCCACAGCCGTAATGGACACCTACTGACACTCCTGCAGCACTTCACGCACCAGTTATAGAGTGCATCTGATGTCACGTCTTGCTAATAGTGACATTCCATTGTCTCACTCTTTTCTGTATTTCATTGTTTTCATCAACTGGAAGTTGAATTTAGAGTACAAAAAGATCAAAAGTATAACCTTTCACTGAGTCAACCATTTTATTTTATTTATTAACAAATTAGAAAAACGAATAGATAATACTTAACACATGACACAAAGTTTGATTCAGACTGTAGGTTGAAGGTTAATAACTTTCTCTCGTAGCCCAAACAAAACCTTTTGACAAAAAGTCTGCAAATGCACTGACATTTCACAAAGAAACTACTTGAGTGTAACAAGTGCAAATGACAGGAAAATACATTTTCAGATAGGCTTGAGTAAGATTTAACAGATTTTGAAAGCTTTATTGTTTACATAATGCAGAGTTGTTTGCCTTCTGTGACCATTATAAAAACGAGGATATTGGTATTGCCATTATGAAATGAGGATGACAGCTACAACAACATTTAATTTCCCTTTGGGATTAATAAAGTATTTTTGAATTGAATGGAAATGAAATAAATGATTAGAACAAGATTCAAACTGAGCGTGGTTCAGACTGAATGAATCAGCTCCTCGTAGACCTTCAGTCTGACTTATGGATGGTTCAGGATCCAACTTAAACCTAAGCACTGTGAGGATTGTAGATGACACGAATGAAGTCCAAGCAGGAAGCCCCCAACCTGTGTATCTTCAAATATCTGTGGAAATAATAGAGAATTTAGATAGAGGGACGTTCAGGATGTGAATAACATTAAAAATAAATCATATTCTAATACTATAATTTACTTTGAGGACACTCCCGTTTAAAAAAAAGATAAATGGCACGTGAAAAAAAAAAAAGGAATTTTAGCTATATTTGGGTTAACAACATGTTTTTTGTTTTGTCATTGTTAAGCTTTAAAAGGTTTAGTAATTTCTGTCAGTATGTGGGCAACCAACACACAAACACAGGCCAGATCATAGCAGTGGTATGGAGAAATAAACCGTGAATCATCTGCATATACTTTAACTAAGAACTCATCTCTATTTTTTTGCTTTTGTTTTCTTTTGTTCATTTTCTGCTGGTTTAAAACATATTGAATTACCAAAATATATATATTCAATGTGATTAAAATCACTTACTGTAGGAATTTATCTGATAACGCAACAAAATCATTTTGGTGAAATGTAGGTAAATTAAAAAAACATATTTAAACAAGCACTCATAACAACTGATTGAGTCCTACATCATTACATATTTAAACATTTACATTTAAAGAAAGCTTTTTTAAATGCAGAAAACTTTCCTGTTATTGTGGATACTCATTGTTAGAGTGAGTATTTTTACAAGGCATAAAGACACGTTAATCTGTGGGTTAATTTTTGTGTCTAATACCTTTTTGACCATTGGATGGCAATATATGGGACGTGCAGAGACCACTAAAGGGGCAGGTGCTCAAAAAAAAAAAAGGGGGCACAAACCGCATTTTAGGACAGAATATTAACAAAGTCACATAGCTTTCAGAGTTTAATAAACAATGATAAATTACAAAATTGTGAGATATACTATCAAAGCTTAGGAAAACCTCTACATAGAACATACAACTATCCATATGTAAAATATTTTATTAGTAATTTCTTTCTGCAGGTCTACTTTGTTATAGGAAAGTATTGCAATATTCAAACCTGCGATTTAGCAAGATATGTAAATCAGAGCTACACCACCAGATATATTTTGTCTTTACAGAATTACACTATTAAAAATATAAACAAGGGCACAATGCAACTTTTTAGTGTACTGTACTGAAAGCTGCCTGGTTTGCTACACTTGCAGTGGAGATGAAGATGGTCCATTCAGAAAAGCAGAGCTGCATCAAACTTTAATGTGGAACTGCAGAAGAAAACTAATCAAAAACAAAAATTGAATTGTTAATGCATGTCACCATGAGAAAAGCCTACTGAGACTAACTGACCACCAAAAGTTTTAGACCTACATCTCTATTTGTGTCTTAGTGTATTTGTAAGTACCTATATAAATTTTCTTCAATCTTTCCTCTTCTTTTTTTCTTGTCAGTTTCTCTTTTTTCCTCATTGTCTCATCTTCTCTGTGTTGAGTGGAGGCCAATGTCTCTTATTTATTTTGGTCTCTTGCCTTTCTTTTTTCCCCCAAACTGAATCTAAGATCCAAAATCTTCTTTTCCATCATGGTGAACTGTTTAAAAACAAACTTCCAACTTTTAAGCATTTTTGCTATTTTTGTTCTCTTCTTATTTATTTATTTTTATTCATTTTATTTTATTTATTCATTTCAGATTTAAAACACAAAGACAATTTACAAACACATGAAAGAAAAAAACAAGATATAAAATGAAAGGTAGTAGAAGAAGAAAAAAATCTTGTCATATCTGCCCCTTCTTAAAACAACTGTGCAGCAGCAGTTTTCTGTTGGTCATGTCTCGAAAAATGTCAATGACCTCAGTGAGGTCATTGACATTTTTTGCAATTATGTTGCTAATTATTTGCAAAACAAACTTATTTGCGCATGCCAGAAATCTTTGCTTGCTATTCTAAGTTTTGTTTGTCATTCAAAGTTTTGCTTGCGATTCTCACATGACGTCGTGGGCAGAGCCTAAAATCGCAACAAAAGATTTCTGATGTGTGCAAATAAAAGTTTATGTTTTGCAAATAACTTTTTAAGTTCACGAGAGAAAAATTAGCTATTTAATTTAAAAAAATGTTTTTTAAACAAAAGTTTTTGCTTTAAAAAAAATGAAATCATTACAATTCCAAAAGTTTTGATTACAATTTTATTTTACATAACTGAGGTTAGTTTTTTTTTCGTTGACTAATTGTGAAACAAATTTAACTCCATACTCTGCGAACCAGACCCTAAACTTACTTAAAGTCTGGATAGGTTTTTCCCCTTCATTTGTACGCTTTTATTGGACAGGAGCAACTTGATTGGTTATTACATTTATCTATTATGGTAGTTCAGGGTGAGTTATTTTTAATTCTAAATGAATATTCTTGTTGGACTTT
>JBBPBX010005829.1:0-30388 GCA_038048925.1 Garcialebias charrua
AAGCCCAGAGCTCTGCCCGATTTTACGTCACAGATGGTGCATTCGCGTGTAATCGGATTTCCCATGAATAAACACAGTGCGAAGTTTAAATCTACTTTAAATCAATTTTATAGCAAAATTAAATTGATTTATCATTTTGTTTGCAAAAACGAACATATTTAAATGATAAAAGATATACATTTTGAGCAATTTTATGCATGGTTAAAAAATCATGTCACACCACCTTTAAACGTCACTGCACCTCAAACAGGAATGCCACTGTCAAGGAAATAACAGAATGGGCTCAGGAATACTTCCAGAAAGCATTGTCAGTGAACACAATCCACCGTGCCATCCACCATTGCCAGCTGAAACTCTACAGTGCAAAGAGGAAGCCATTTCTAAGCAAGCTCCACAAGCTCAGACGTTTGCACTGGGCCAGGGGTCATTTAAAATGGAGTGTGGCAAAATGGAAGACTGTTCTGTGTCAGATGAGTCACGATTTGAAGTTCTTTATGGAACACTGGGACGCCATGTCATCCGGACCAGAGAGGACAAGGATAGCCCAAGTTGTTATCAACGCTCCGTTCAGAAGCCTGCATCACTGATGGTATGGGGTTGCATGAGCGCTTGTGGCATGGGCAGCTTGCATGTCTGGAAAGGCTCCATTAATGCAGAGAACTATGTTCAGGTTCTAGAACAACATATGCTCCATCTAGACGTCATCTCTTTCAGGGAAGACCCTGCATTTTTCAACAAGATAATGCCAGACCACATTCTGCAGCAATCACAACATCATGGCTACGTAGGAGAAGGATCCGGTACTGAAATGTCCAGCCTGCAGTCCAGATCTTTCACCTATAGAGAACATTTGGCGCATCATAAAGAGGAAGGTGCAACAAAGAAGGCCCAAGACGATTGAACAGTTAGAGGCCTGTATTAGACATGAATGTAGAGCATTCCTATTTCTAAACTTGAGAAACTGGTCTCCTCTGTCCCCAGACGTCTGTTGAGTGTTGTAAGAAGAAGGGGGGATGCCACACAGTGGTAAAAATGGACTTGTCCCAACTTTTTGGGGATTTGTTGATAAAATGAAATTTTGAAACAACATCTAAAAAAGCTAAGTCTGGTCCTCTGGACATTCAAAAAACAAAACAAAAGCAAAAAAATTGTAGAAACGTTTCGTCTTTCATCCGAAAGACTTCCTCAGTCTGAGCTGCTGTATTCAGCTCAGTCTTATAAATAGCACCCTCTCACAGTGGATCAACCAGTTGGCTGATGACAGCCGAAACCAGCTGCTCACATGATCAAGGAGGACCATCAACGCTAACAATGGATTGTTAGCACCCTGATGGTTGTTTGCTATTCACAGAGGGCTGAGTGATACTAGCAATAACAGCATTGTAAGANATGGATTGTTATCACCCTGATGGTTGTTTGCTATTCACAGAGGGCTGAGTGATACTAGCAATAACAGCTCTTGAAACTGTGCCTGCAGTCAACCTACTGCAATATTATAGGCAGAAACATGGAGTAGTACCACTTTCGGCCACTCCAACACGTCCCACCGGGAGGAGACCCAGAGGAAGACCCAGGACACGCTGATGGGACCATGTTTCTCGGCTGGCCTGGGAACGCCTTGGGATTCCCCCGGAGGAACTGGCCCAAGTGGCTGGGGAGAGGGAAGTCTGGGCCTCCTTACTTAGGCTGCTACCCACACGACCCGACCCCGGATAAGCGGAAGAAAATGGATGGATGGATAAATTTTCTCTCATAAGAGTGTGGTGCCCCGAGCATCTAGATTAAATTTACAATCCAATTTATAATTGCTCTGGAACTAGGTGCACACTTTCTCTTCCCTCTCCCTGTTCTCCTCCTACTCTTTTTTTTTTTTTGCTCTCTGTATAAGAGCAGCTCCTACTTTTTACACATCTTCCAAAATGAAAACTACCGTTATGGATCTGACCAACTGGTCTTTCGACGCAAATGATAAAATCTTTTCAACAAAGCGACAGGGTCCTGGAGAACCCTCATCTGCTCGGACGACACGTACAGCTGGATACCGTATATCTCTGGGGAAGTGGAATGTGATGCGTCTACGCTCTGTTGTCTATCGAGGATGCTGAAATTGCACATAATTGGATTTATGAAAACAGGTTTCCTGTTTTTGGAATAGTCTGGATCCTGGTTTATCAACATACAAAGATGACGGCTGCAGCTAATTTGGCCTTCGTCAGGCTGCTGCCTTGGTGAAGGTTTGGTTCGTGCTTTGAGGACTAAAAATCAGCTGATTTACGAGCTAAACCGTATGATGGAAGCGGTTTGAATCGCAGGCCACCTGCGGCTTTGGACTGGTCAGCATGAAATGACCTTAAAGAGGTTCATAAGCACAGACCAGTAGAATGCATCCTAATCTGGTCATTTCTAATCTTGAAAGAATCAGTAAGACTCAAAAATGACATGAAAAATAGTCTGCCTGAATAAATCAACAATTGTGGATTATCTGAATCTGACTCAGCAGTTGGCCTCAAAACAGGCCAACTTATCATTATTTTCCTGAGACATGTATAAACTAAGGAAAAGCTTTGTCTAGGTATTGTTATTTTATTATTATTATTATTATTATTATCTAATTACGGTAACCTTTTTAATTTAAAATTATAATCTTATTTTAACTTGTTTTTTTTACCTCTTTGTGTTTTATTTCCAGTCTGGAACAGAGATAGCAGCTGACTTCTTCCTCTTCAGGGAAATCTACCAGATCACCTCCAGTAAAAGTGTATGATGACTGAACGCTGAACTTTTCCAGGCACCTGTCCCACCTGGGGGAGCAGATCCAAGAAGAAGTTGTAAGTAATGAAGCGAAATACAGCCACACCGCTGCTACGGTTATTGAGATAATTTTCTCCATCACTTGAGATATTCACTGCAACTAGATCTGTGCTTTTAGCAGAAAATGTGGACAAGTTGGTCTTTTTGGACAAAAACTTAAAACTTGAATATTTAGATTGTAAACAGTCTGTTGCTGCTTATTGTTCTGGTTCTGTCTGTTATTGTATTTATTAAGATTTTTATTATTGTTAGTATAGTTCATTTATTATAAAAAGTGCGGTTTATTTAAAATATCACCCAAATGGATCGCTTTTATTTATTTTTATGCAAACGTATGGTTTACTTGGCATATTTTCAAAAAATATATATATTTTTAAGTCTTTATTTTGTCCTTTTTTTTTGGTACCGAAAATTAACCGAACCATATCCTCCTTGTAATTGAACAAAACCGAAATGTAATTTTAGCGTACCGTTACACCCCTACTACAGACTATTATTAGTGTTTAGTATATAAGCCAGCCACTAGGGAGCACAAGCCAGTGTATCTCTTGTGCTGGTCCCAAGCCCGGGTAAATGGTGAGGGTTGTGTCAGGAATGGCATCCGATGTAAAACACTTGCCAAAACCATAATGCAAGTTCATCAAAGTGAATCCATACCGGATCGGTCGAGGCCTGGGTTAACAACGTCCGCCACCGGTGCTGTTGACAAACAGGGTGCCGGCGGAAATTGTACTACTGTTAGTCGAAGACCCCGAGGAGGGAAACGTGTCAGGAGACAGAGGGAGAAGAGGAAAGTGAAGAATGTAGGACTGAGGGTTGCAACTCTAAATGTGGGGACAATGACAGGCAAAGGTAGAGAGCTGGCTGACATGATGCAGAGAAGAAAGGTAGATGTTTTATGTGTCCAAGAGACCAAGTGGAAGGGCAGCAAGGCTCGCAGTATTGGAGCAGGGTTCAAACTGTTTTACCATGGTGTGGATAGAAAGAGAAATGGAGTAGGGGTGGTCCTGAAGGAGGAGCTGGCAAAGAATGTAGTAGAGGTGAAGAGAGTGTCATAGATAGGGTGATGTGTCTGAAGGTAGAGGTAGAAGGTCTGATGCTAAACATAGTCAGTGGTTAATTCATACTTCCGGTTCCGGCGGAGCTGATGCACGCTTTTCCCTCTGGCTCTCTGAGTCTTTTAACATCAAACTGACCCGTTTTTCGAATTGGACTAAAGTTTGGTCCATCTTCCTACCGAATTACGGTGTTAGTGACTCAGGGAGCCGCACGGGACCGTACAATTTTTTTATTTCGGTCCTGGACCGGCTGTTGCAACCACCGGTCACTCTGGGCGCTTCCTGCCGGCCAGGTGAGTCGTCGAGCTGGGAGACTACCCCACGTAGCCTCGGTGTTTTGTTTTTTTCCCCCTCCTCCCTTTTTGGACCCTTTCTGAACTGTGGTTTTACCTGGTTTCAAACAAGAATCGCACGGAAGGAATTTCACTGATTTTTTCTGCTGCCTTTTGTTTGAATGACCTCGTGGTTTGGGGGGGGGGTGTACCTGGCCGAACCTGGACCAGAACAAAAACCGAGTTGGCTGTGGGGGACTTTGTTTGCATTAAAGCCGTTCTCAACTGTGACCCGTTACCCAAAGAGGAGGGTCTGTACATCTCCGTGGTATCACGGTGGGAGCCGCGCTCTGTGCTCAGCTGAGAGACGTGCGGCTGCACGCGGCTGCTTTGAAGTGCCTGATCTGGATGGGAGCAGGACTGAACCGAGCTGAGGATCAATTTGAAGCTGAAGCTTCACCTCCTCCATTGAGACTTGCTGTTTTTTCATTCTTTTTTCATTTTTATTCTTGGAGGTGGCTTTTTTGGGCTGATAAGGAAACAGCCACATAATAAATATCTTACCTGATGTAGATAACTGTTTAAAGAGCCTCATTTGGAGAAAACAGTCATTTTCATTGAAAACATCCAACTGGCTCAGACAGCAGAGAGGTCGTGAAGCAGCGTGACGTGATGTGAGGCGCAGAAGATCAGGATCATCATTGTTTCGGTGCCTATTTCATACTGCTGTGAGCTGTTTGTGGATCAGACGAGCAGAGAGTGAAGCGCGGAGGAACTGGATCATCATTGGTGCCTGTTTCACACTGTTGTGAGCTGTTTCTGGATCAGACGAGCAGAGAGTGAAGCGCGGAGGATCATCATTGGTGCCTGTTTCACACTGTTGTGAGCTGTTTGTGGATCAGACGAGCAGAGAGTGAAGCGCGGAGGATCATCATTGGTGCCTGTTTCACACTGTTGTGAGCTGTTTCTGGATCAGACGAGCAGAGTGTGACGTGTATCGCTGCGTATCAGGAGCTGCGTTGTTGGTGCTGTTCACGCTGTTGTCCCTTCCCTTTATTGACTTGAAACAGGCTTCAACCATGCCCTTAACCTCAGGAGGCCTTTCTGGCAGCTCACTCTGCTGTTTGCTACATATTGTTTGTTTCTTTCCGTTGATTCTGGATCCAGCTTGTGTTCACCATGGCCACATCCATTCATATTCTCAAGGAGGCTGGATCCCCCCACATTCCTCCACAAATTTCTCCACAACGGAATTGTTTGACCACCTAATTTGTGACGCTTTATGGTCTGAGACTTTTCTGCATCATTCATATTACTGTCATTATTTTCAGTTCTCAGACTACCTGGAATCACTGAATCTTATCAACACATCAGGGACTGCCCATCACTGCAGCTTTCATTGTTTTTGGGTTCTGAATGATCGTGTCTTCATTAATGTTTCACATGGTTCAATTATGGGGGCAAAATGTCACACTGTTAACTCCTGTAACTACACATCAGTGACAAAGAAGTCAGGTAAATGTCTGATATTATTGTTGTTAATGATCTCAGGGATTCAGCCCAACCCAGGGCCAATTACTAACTACTGTACACCTAATGAGTTTAAAAATATTTCTGGTCTCCGTTTTCTGCATGTAAACGCTCGTAGCCTTCTAAAAAAACTTGATGAACTGAAAATCCTAATCACTTCTTCTGGGGCAGATGTGATCGTTATCTCTGAAACTTGGCTCAAAAAATCTGTTTCGAAAAATGACTTGGCAATCAATGAATTTAAGATCTATCGTTGTGATCGTAATAAAAAGGGAGGTGGAGTCGCTATTTACATCAGAGACTCTTTGGCTGCCACGATTGCGTCTAAAAAAACAATCGCAAACCAGTTTGAGGCTTTAGCTGTGAACATCAGTTTGAAAGGAGGTCAGCCCTTAACTGTTGTAGGTTGTTATCGTCCCCCCTCCGCAACACCTGAAGCTCTATCCTCCCTGACTGAATTCATAGGAAATTTAAAACACAATGAGATTGTTATGGCAGGAGATTTCAACATTGACTGGAATAAGTCGACCCCCCTCTGTGATAAATTCAGGGAATGTTGCCTATCTCTCAATCTAACACAACTTATCGATTCTCCCACCAGACCAAACTTAAAATGTCCCGAAAAATCTTCCACCTTAGATCTGTTTTTCACAAATGCACCTCACAAATTTCCTGGTATAGGTGTATTTGCTAACGTTTTGAGTGATCATTCCGTAATAGCAGCTCTTAGATCTACTAAACTTCCACCTGCTAAGCCCAGAATAATCCAAAAAAGGGATTTGAAACGTTTCTGTGAACAGTCATTCCTTTGGGATCTATCCCACTTTGATTGGCAACATATCCTACAAATCAATGACGTGAACACCGCTTGGAACTATTTTCGTGGTAGTTTCATTTACTTTGTAAACAAACACGCTCCTTTCCGGCAGTTCAGGATAAAGGGCCGTGACAGCCCCTGGTTTACTCCTGAACTAGCTGATCTCCTGCACTGGAGAGATCATCTTTGGGCAGCAGCAAGAAAATCACACTCAGACACTGATTGGTTGAAATTTCGGCAGCTAAGGAATAAATGCACAACTGCCACTAAAGCTGCAAAACTAACTACTTCTTATCTCAGACCTCCAAAAATCTTGCGCCCGAGCTGTAGGAGTGACAGATAGCTTCAAGGTGGAGGTGGGAGTGCATCAAGAATCGGCTTTGAGCCCCTTCTTGTTTGCTCCGGTGATGGATCGACTAACAGATGAGGTCAGGTAGGAATCCCCATGGACAATGATGTTTGCAGATGACATTGTGATCTGTAGTGGGAACAGCTGGAAGAGAACCTGGAGATGTGGAGGTATGCACTTGAAAGAAGAGGAATGAAAGTTAGCCGTAGTGAGACAGAGTACATGTGTGTGAATGAGAAGGTGGAACAGTGAGGCTACAAAGAGCAGAGGTCACAAAGGTGCAGGACTTCAAGTACTTGGGGTTCACTGTCCAGGAAAATGGAGAGTACGGTAAATAGGTGAAGAAGAGAGTCCAGGCAGGATGGAGAAAAGTTTCAGGAGTGATTTGTGACAAAAGGGTGTCAGCAAAGGTGAAAGGAAAAGTTTACAAGACAGTGGTGAGACCAGCTATGTTGTACGGTCTGGAGACAGTAGCATTGACAAAAAGACAAGAGAAAGAACTGGAAGTAGCAGAAATGAAGATGTTGAGGTTCTCCTTAGGAGTGACAAGGATGGATAAGATTAGGAATGAGATCATCAGAGGTACAGCACAGGTTGAACAACTGGGAGATAAAGTTAGAAAGTCCAGACTGAGATGGTTTGGACATGTCCAGAGGAGGGACAGTGGTTTGGACATGTCCAGAAGAGGGACAGTGGTTCGGATATGACCAGAAGAGGGACAGTGGTTTGGACATGACCAGAGGAGGGACAGTGGTTTGGACATGACCAGAGGAGGGACAGTGGTTTGGACATGACCAGAGGAGGGACAGTGGGTATATTGATAGAAGGATGTTTGAAATGCAGCTGCCAGGAAAAAGACAAAGAGGAGATGTATGGATGCAGTTAGAGAGGACATGGAGGGAGTTGGAGTGAGGACAGAGTGAGATGGAGAAGGAAGACTCACTGTGGAGACGCCTGAAGAGGGAAAAGCCAAAAGAAGAAGAAGAAGAAAGAAATGTTTATCGTATATCTTAGCAGTGATGGGATGTAACAAAGAACAAGTACAGTACTGTACTTCGTTACTGTACTTAAGTACATTTTTCATGCATCTGTACTTTACATAAGTAGAGTTAAATGTGGGTAATTTCAACTTTTATTCCACTACATTTTACATTAAGTATCTGTACTTTCTACTAAACTACATTTCTATGATGTGTTGCGTTACAAGTTAGTCATGTTGCGTTTTTTGTTGTTGTTTGAAAGTAACCAATGGCAAGAGGGGAGTTGATCCATTGAATCACTGCAAAGTGGGCAGGTAATGTAAGACCCACCTTCAAGAAAAGCTGGACCAATGATGTATATTCTAGTTTATACGTGTTACGTGCTGTGGCACATCATTAGTACTTTTTTTAGACATGTTTGTGATAGTTGTACTTATAGATTTTAGGGGGAATAATGTTTGGGGTAGCTGTTTAACTTCAGCTTAATTTAATTGGTTCACGCTATTGGAAGGCTTGGCTGGTCTGCCTATAAATAGGCTGGGGTTGTGGTGATCTAAGGAAGAAGCCGAGAAAGCAGAAGAAGAAGGAGACGCATTTATTGTCGTTGTAATAATAATAATAATGTCACATTTTTGTCATCTGTGTATGTTTCCATACAAGACGAAATTTGACTCTGCATTTAACCCAATCACCACCAGGTGGGGCAGTGGGCAGCTATAGAAAGCGCGCCGGGGAGCAATTGGGATGAGATGTGCTGCTCAAACACACCACAAGTTATGCCGTGACTGGGGTTCGAACCTGGGTCCTTCAGGTCCCAAGTCGGTTCCCCTGCAACTACACCATCTTATGCTGGGTGCGCTGATCCTGAGCGTTGAAGACGGAGGGGTGATGACCCGCTGGCCATGAAGATTTTTTTACCATCCTGAAGCTGGATTCGACCTGGTGAGACCGGTTGTCATGTTTTTCGCCTTTTTCTTATCTTAGGTGGGGCCTTATGAATTTAGTTTGGTACCACGGAGGCTTCGACGGCCCTATATCAGGGTTGGCCCTCTGGGGTGCCGTTATATTTTGTTGAATCGGCTCACCAGGTCCGACTTTGTTTTGTTACTTTTGGGGTCTTGTGGACACGAGGAAACTGAGGGCCTGAACTTTTCCTTTTTTCTCTTCACAGAGCACAGACGGAGGCGGCGCAAACAGAGCTGCACCGCCAGAGAGCTTAAAAATAAAAATCTTTTTTTTAAACCCTCTTTTTCGTCTTGTGTCCCTTAATATGCTATGTTCCTTGTGGGCGTAACAATACGTCAATGAGCTAGGAGCACCCACAGCACTGCTAACACACCCAAAATGGATTCCACCGCAGAAAGTCAACCAGAACATACACACCATCCATGGCCTATTGAAAGATTATTGAAAAATTATTGAGAGATTATTGAAAGACTTTTCAGTACAGCAGGATGGATTCTCTCTCCTAAAAGAGTCAAGACTGGACTCAAAAAACTCCACCACTGTATATTAATTTATATGTTAGATCCTTTTATGTACAAACCGGATTCCAAAAAAGTTGGGAAACTAAACAAATTGTGAATAAAAACTGAATGCAATGATGTGGTGGTGCCAACATCTAATATTTTATTCAGAATAGAACACAAATCACAGATCAAAAGTTTAAACAGAGAATGTATCATTTTAAGGGAAAAATATGTTTCAAAATTTCATGGCGTCAACAAATCCCAAAAAAGTTGGGACAAGTCCATTTTTACCACTGTGTGGCATCCCCCCTTCTTCTTACAACACTCAACAGACGTCTGGGGACAGAGGAGACCAGTTTCTCAAGTTTAGAAATAGGAATGCTCTCCCATTCATGTCTAATACAGGCCTCTAACTGTTCAATCGTCTTGGGCCTTCTTTGTTGCACCTTCCTCTTTATGATGCGCCAAATGTTCTCTATAGGTGAAAGATCTGGACTGCAGGCTGGACATTTCAGTACCCGGATCCTTCTCCTACGTAGCCATGATGTTGTGATTGCTGCAGAATGTGGTCTGGCATTATCTTGTTGAAAAATGCAGGGTCTTCCCTGAAAGAGATGACGTCTAGATGGGAGCATATGTTGTTCTAGAACCTGAACATAGTTCTCTGCATTAATGGTGCCTTTCCAGACATGCAAGCTGCCCATGCCACAAGCGCTCATGCAACCCCATACCATCAGTGATGCAGGCTTCTGAACGGTTGATAACAACTTGGGCTATCCTTGTCCTCTCTGGTCCGGATGACATGGCGTCCCAGTGTTCCATAAAGAACTTCAAATCGTGACTCATCTGACCACAGAACAGTCTTCCATTTTGCCACACTCCATTTTAAATGACCCCTGGCCCAGTGCAAACGTCTGAGCTTGTGGAGCTTGCTTAGAAATGGCTTCCTCTTTGCACTGTAGAGTTTCAGCTGGCAACGGCGGATGGCACGGTGGATTGTGTTCACTGACAATGCTTTCTGGAAGTATTCCTGAGCCCATTCTGTTATTTCCTTGACAGTGGCATTCCTGTTTGAGGTGCAGTGACGTTTAAGGAGATCACGAGCATCCAGTAGAGTTTTACGGCCTTGACCCTTACGCACAGCGATTGTTCCAGATTCTCTGAATCTTTTGATGATGTTATGCACGGTTGATGATGATAACTTAAAAGTCTTTGCTATTTTACGCTGGGTAACACCATTCTGGTATTGCTGCACTATCTTTCTGCGCAACAATGGTGGAATTGGTGATCCTCTTACCATCTTGGCTTCTGAGAGACACTGACACTCTGAGAAGCTCTTTTTATACCCAATCATGTTGTCAATTGACCTAATTAGTGTTAATTGGTCTTCCAGCTGTTCGTTATATGCTCAATTTCCTTTTTCCAGCCACTTATTGCTACTTGTCCCAACTTTTTGGGGATTTGTTGACACTGAAATTTTGAATCAACATATTTTTCCTTTAAAATGTTACATTTACTCAGATTAAACTCTTGATCTGTCATCTATGCTCTATTACGAATAAAATATTGACATTTGCCATCTCCACATGTTTGCATTCAGTTTTTATTCACAATTTGTTTAGTGTCTAAACTTTTTTGGAATCCGGTTTGTATAATGTTTCTTTTTATACTTTATATTTTTGCTATTTTTGGGTGTAACTGGGACCTTGAGTACACAGTTTTGTTTCAAGTCATGTACCGCATGTGATGTGAATGACAATAAAGAACCTTGAACCTACTGTCATTCGCGACACATGTGGTACATGACGTGGAACGAAACTGTGTACTCGAGGTCCCAGTTACACCCAAAAATAGCAAAAATATATAGCATTAAAAAAACGGTATGCAAGGATTAAAGATATACACTAAACATGAATAATGTAAATTATTACTGTGGATTAAACAGCAGCCCGAACAGGAGTCTGTGGTGAGTAAATGGATATTAATAATCAGCAGCATGATATCAGCAGCATGAGCTAACAAGCAGCACAGATAAGTCACATATCACCAATTAAAATGGCATTATAGTGATTTTCTTTGTTTCCTTACAGTCATTATCCCGGTTAGGGATTTAAGAGTTCAACAGTGAACAATTTGTCTAGCAATAAAGAACCTTTAACCTTTTTTTAAATATTCTGTTATTTTTATATCTTGTGTGATTCCTTGTGTATGTTCCTTTATATTGAAACTCTGGCACAACAATTTCCTACAAGATCAATAAAGTTATATCTTATCTTGTCTTTTTTCAAGCAATTAAAATCCCTTGTAGATGGCAATGATCCTGCCTTCTGTGTCACTGGAGCAGCTGAGTCTGGATACAAGGGATGCTGCAGCAGAGAGCCTCAGCCCTGGTGTAGGGCAGCTCTCCAACAAATCAGAACACAACCATCAACAGAAGTGGCTCAGTTCTTCATACTGGGTCCCTCCTTCTCTGTGAATTAATATTGTTTTGGAAACGTTTCAAAATAATTTTACCTTCTGAAAATAGCTGTTATTGTTTGTGCTCATACAGCAATTAGTGTGTCTGACAGCAGTTTACAACTGCTTTTTTTTAAAGACTGTTTTGGTTCTTGGAGACAGGGTGACCCTCTGTGATAAAGCTGTATGGTGAGGAATCCAGATGACTTTGTGAAACTTAGAAAAAAGTGTAAATTCTGTGAATGTGTGTGCTCTTCCATGCCTTACTTGATGAGGACATTGTTTTTCTGTTGGTAATCGTACACGCCAAAGCCATGGCTGGTACCAAAGGCAACTAGTTTCCACTCTGAATGCAGACTGAGGGCAGTGACCACAGCAGGAGGCTGACACTGGACCAGAGCGAAGGGCTGGAAGCCGGGGGGAAACTGCACCGGTTCCTCCCGCACATCCAGCTGAGTGTGGCCCTAATGGAACACAGATCCATCACAACACTATAACAAGACAGTTTGAAACACATGATACGGATGCTACAGGAAACAGAATATTTCTAATGTAGGGTTTGGGGGGCCACGGACTGCAATTTGTTGCACAAGTAAAGCTCAGAGCAGGACAGAAAGAAAAACAGAGCTGGGAGAGGAGCATAAATGTAGAGTTTGTTTCCAACTTCATCACCCGTCTGTTAACAACTACAGTCTAGAACAGGGGTCTGCAACCTGCGGCTCTGGAGCCACATGTAGCTCTTTAGTCCCTCTGCAGTGGCTCTTTCAAGCTTTGACCAAAACTGAATTGGTTGTTATACAAACAACAAAAAACGACTAGTTTTGGCAGTTTTTCTTTCATTTCATTTGCAAATATGTGAATATTGGAACAAGTACAAGGAGTAAAACTTTAATTTTATGCTTTATTTCTATACTTAATTCATTTTTCCTCAATTAAATAATTACCAAGGTTTGTATAGTTCATAGTTTTTATTAATTAACAAGCCCTCTCTTTAAAATAATCTGTTTTTCATTTGTCTTAAATTGTAAAAATAGAAATTATTAGTTATTTTCTAAAAAAGCTAAGTCTGGTCCTCTGGACATTCAAAAACAAAACAAAACAATGATTTGAAGATTTTTAATGTCCAGAGGACCAGACTTAGCTTTTTTAGATTTTTCTACCTGGATTATTGAGCATGCATCAGGGTATTAGTTTATTTATTTTTATAATGTCACCCCTAGTGGCCACAAAACCCCCTTCCAACAAACCTAAAGTGGCCCATGGGCCACCAGTTGATAACCACAGTTGTAGCATGTTGTGGCTCCGAACACTTTTAATTTAGTGAACAAAGGCGTAAAATGGCTCTTTTGATTGTAAAGGTTGCAGACCCCTGGTCTAGAAAATGACTTCCAGCTTCAGTTTTAATACAGAGCGTCTCTGTCAGGGTGCTGGAAAAAAAAAGATGCAGTGTTCGATTTACTGAGGAGGAAATGTCCCGGCAGCGTTGTGTCTGGGAAAATCCTTGAAGAGCTGCTAAATGCTCATGCAGAAGCATGCAGACTCTACGTCCAGGTTTGCCTCAAACTAAGTTGACGATATTGAAATTTGGAATTCTCCAGCTTCCTCCAGCAAGTCAAATGATCAATGGTTATGAACTTAAATAAAAATCAGCTGCTGGAAATGAATGCATCTAAAAACCTCAGTTTTTCTACATGTTTATGGGTCAGTAATATAATACATAGAATTTAATTATAAACGTTCAAATGAACCCCATTTTTAGGGCTACTGTTTTCCCTTACCAAACATTTGATTTAAAAACACTCTGGGTTGTATTCTCTAAAAGTCTCTTTACACCCAGTCCTCTTACTGACCTGCTGAAACTCAACATGATTAGTTGCAAAAAGCTCCTCCAGATGTTCCTTCTTTCGTACCATTTAACTTTACGGCCTTTTATTACCCCTGGACCAACTTGTTCTCTGCATTCAAATTCAAAATAATCTTATTTTATAATAAAAAATAAATAAATAAATGTCCATTTTTGTCATCTGTGTATGTTTCCCATACAAGACGAAATTCGTCTCTGTATTTAACCCAACCACCACCAGGTGGTGCAGTGAGCAGCCATAGAAAGCGCCCGGGGAGCTGGGGAAATAGGTGTGCACTCATAGACACCCCAAGGTGTGTCCTAAAAGTTGTGTAATTTCTTAGTTTAAATATTTGATATATTTACCATGTTACACTGGAAGTTAAATAAGAGTTTATTATGTTTGCAAATAATTGTATTCAGAGTTTCTTCTGATTCGTTTTGACATTTTACACAAAGTTCAAACTATTTAGGAATTTGGGTTGTATAATCAGACAAAAGCTGCAGCTCAAAATCAGTTTGACGTCCTTTATTTGGTTCAGATGAGCCTAAGTGTTATAACTGAAGCTGAGTATTAGCAATTAATTCTCAGCTTGTATTAATTGCATTAATACAAATTAATACAATTTGTAACTGTATAAAGAACTAAATCATGGGGTTTATGGTAATAGTTTTACATGCTTACAGTACATAATGAAGTAGATGTAATTTTAATACAAATTTTAAGGAGCCATCCAATATTAAACAATGGCTAATCAGCCTTCATTATAAACAATTTGATGCAACAGAACTCCTTGAGTTCACCCACTTTTGTTCCTGTAGTATTTGTAAACTATAAAATCTGTTCTACTGCTTCACACCAGGGAGTCCGGACCAGTATTCTAGTAAACTATCTGCTCTGACTAATAAATAATAGGAAAATTTGGTTCAAAATATTTGATAAATATTTTGGCAAAAAATAAATCTGAAAAATATTGCAAATTTTTTTCTTCATGAAATTAAAATAAAGCTGACTCTTAAATGAGCTTTATAATTTAGGCTCATTGTGAAAATGAGTATAACCCCTCCATGTTCAAAGATTACAGATTTATAAAGGTTAGAGTTGTGTATAGTTGAAGATTTGTTCCAACATCTGAAGTCACTCAGAAGGAGACAAGTTAAGAGTTTGAGAAAGCTTAGTTTTTTTATTGTTAAAATCTTGCCAAATTTTTGTAAACCCAGTACCAGGGTGTCCACTTTGCGCCTCATTTGATCACATCCTGCTGTGAGTCCTATAAAACATTATTTGTGCATTGTTTACCTGAATATATTTTCTTGCTAACTGACATCATTCTGAGGCTAATCAACTTGGTGTGTTGATAAATACTGGCAGTTAGCCTCAGTGTGGCTAACTGGTGCCATTTGGGTAATACAATTAATTTTCAACCAGAGAGAACCCTGCACATCATACCTGCATCGACAACTGTCCCTGCATTTATGATTTAATTTGCTCGACTAGTGTACTGCATATGTCACATTATAAGTCCATCAAAAAAACTATTTTACAGCAAGCTATAGAAATTAGCCAAACAAGCCAAGACCTTGTTTAACATTTTGCCTTGATTTGTGACCTTGACCTTGAAGCTGGGGTAATGAAAAGTGTAGTGATGATGCATATGTGTGTGTGAAGATTCATTAAATTATTTTGCGGGGGGCAGAAGTTATGGGCAGAACTGCAGAAAGTTTGTGGACAGAGGGACAGATATAAGTCTGCATTTTGACAGACATAAAAAAAATTAGGATGGTCAGATTTGAACTGGTTTTATAATAATTGGTTATAATCATTATGGATTTTAGACCATAACAAATTGGGTTAAATGCAGAGTCAAATTTCGTCTTGTATGGAAACATACACAGATGACAAAAATGTGACATTATTATTATTATTATTATTATTTTCTGTCAATAAAGAGCTCCCGTGCAGCAGTTAAACTATAGCTCTATAGCTCTTGAGTTGGAAATGCCCACAACATTCAGAACAGTTCAAGTTTAACTCTGTTTTGTGAGAATATTCATTACTTTACAAACGTGTTCAAAATTCAAGTGACAATAACATGAGCACAAAACGTGAATATTTCCAGGTGTTTATCAATTGTTTTTGACCCAGAAAGACACTGGCTTGAAACAACACAGTCATATTTGAATCAAATGATTGGTGAAAACACAGAAAGTATCAGGAAATGAAGAGTGAAAGATTAAAGTTGTTTTCTTTCTTCTTAAAAGTTAAAATTACTTGTATATAAATGTAGATGTCTAATGTCAGTTTAAAATTCAGAGGAGTTATTTACCTTCCAGCGAAAGCCCTCTTGGCCCTGCAGTAGATCAACAACCTTGGCCTCTACTGTCTGCTCTACTTCCTCATCATTCAGCTCCAGCACCAGAATCTTTAACGACAAACCAATAAAGCAGACATATTAGATGCAACTATACCATATGTGTGCAAGACAATGTGTAGTTTAAAATTATCCGTCTGATTATTAATAATTGCTTAATCTGTCTTAATGAATGGTTACGTACCACAGGCCTTTAAGGTTAATATAATCAAATGTTTATTTAAGAAACCTGATCTGGATTCAGGAGATCTAACCAATTATAGACCTATACTGTATCCAGTTTCCCATTCATCTCAATTCTTGAAGAAGTTGCAAATTAATTGTGTAAACATCTTGACAGAAAATCTGTTTGAGTTGTAGTCAGGGTTTAGAGCTCATCATACCACAGCATACTGCCATGCATTTTGGGAAAGACACCCTAAGAGTAGTGGCGCGAGGAGCCTAACAATCCTCCAGTGCGAGGGCCGAGTCTAATCTGCAGGTGAAACTAAGTACATAACTGGGCTTATAATGCAGTTTTATAAAACTTGAAACAACACACACTACAGACATTTTTTAATTGATAAAGACTCCTAGTTAGTACTCATCTGCTCACACAGACTAATGTTCGTGCTACTGTTCGGCGTGTTGTTTTTGTACTACTAGTGCTTAGCGTATTTTTAGTTAATGTTTTTCTTAGGTCATATCTTAGATCTTATTAATGTTTTTCTTTTACATTTTATACTTTTGTTGGATGTAACTGGAACCCTGTGTGCACAATATAGTTCCACCCCATGTCAGAGTCAGAGTCAGAGTCAGAGAGAATTTATTGTCATTTGCACCGCATGTAGTACATGTGTTGAAAACGAGATTATGTACACAGGGTCCCAGTTACATCCAACAACAAATGCAAGAGAAATACAATAATAACATCTAGGATTAACTAAGAGAGACATCACATCAGCTAGTAATACACTAAGCCCTAATGTAGTAGAAAAACATCATTATAAACAGCAGCACGAACATGAGCAGATGGTCACAGATGAACGCAGCAACAAGAAACAGATCAGTACAGTATCAGTATGATGTGACATTTTGCAGTGTTTATTCTTATTATTTATTTATTCATGAGTCTGACAGCCTCAGGGTAGAAGCTGTTTCTCAGTCTAGTGGTTCTACATTTGATGCTCCTCAACCTCCGTCCCGAGGGGAGTGGTGCAAAGAGTGAGTGTGCTGGGTGAGTGAGGTCTTTCATGATGCAGGTGGCTCTTTTTCTGCATCTGGAGGTGTAAATGTCTGTGATGGTGGGGAGACTGACTCCCACAGACTTCTGTGCAGCCTTCACCACTCTCTGCAGAGCTTTTCTCTCTGCAACTGTGCAGCCTCCATGCCACACGTTGATGCTGGAGCACAGGACGCTCTCCACTGCACACCTGTAGAACGAGGTGAGGACTGGGCTTCTCAGACCGGCTCGTCTCAGCCGTCTGAGGAAGTAGAGTCTCTGATGACCTTTCTTGATCAGGCTGGTGGTGTTATTGCTCCAGCTGAGGTTATCATTCAAGTGTACACCCAGGTATTTGTAGCTGGAGACCACCTCCACCGCAGATCCACCTATATACAGTGGGGTGTGGGTGTGTTTGTTCCTTCTGAAGTCCACAATCATCTCCTTCGTCTTCTTCACATTCATGTGAAGGTTGTTCTCTTTGCACCAGCTCTCCAGATGTTCCACCTCCTGTCTGTAGCTGGATTCATCATTATCTGTGATGCATCCCACCACAGCTGTATCATCTGCAAACTTAACAATATGACAGCCTGGATGTGTGGCTATACAATCATATGTGAGCAGAGTGAACAGAAGGGGGCTCAGCACACATCCGTACCACATGTGGTGCGTATGACAAATAAAGAACCTTGAATCCTTGAATGTGTAGTGAGGGTTTGCTGCGACTGCCTGGCAGAAGAACCCATCAGGTGCATCTTCAACTCATACATCCAACTCTTCAACTGTATCTCAGCGAAAGTGAGACGCTGTCTTATGGACCAGGTTCCACTTCTCCATTGCTGATGCAACTGCCCTGACTTTTGGCCACAAAACTTTTTGTGGCTCTCATGTCAGCCATCCTTGAACCTGGTGGTGAACACCCCGGTTGAGGTAGGCCATCAAGCTGCTGAAGGTGTCCTATTCAGCCTTTGTAATCTGGTAGGACTCCAGAGGCAACTGACAGGTATTGGTGACCCACAACGGATGAAGCCCTGGCAGTTGCTGAGGCACAGGCTCAGATGCCAGAGAAGTTTGGTAAGGTCTTGAATAGATACTCGTCAAGAAGGTACTTGCAAACTGTCAGGTGGCTAAGGTGGGGAAAGAAGCACTTTACCAACATTGTTTAAAGCAAATGTGGGATGCTGTTGACCTCAACCAATGTTGTCTTTGGCTGGTGGAAGGAATACTTGTGAGGGCGTTCTCAATCCCAACAGCATTTTTTCCATGGAAAAAGAAGAACTGAGGGGTAGGGGCTTTGGAGCCCATATCCATCGGTCACTTTGCGAGAGGCAGGGTACACCCTAGGCAGGGTACACACTGGACAGGTCTCCAGTCCATCACAGGGCCACATAGATACAAACGACAAACAACTACCGGTATTCACACACTCACGCACACCTAAAAGGACAGTTTACAGCAATCAGCCAAACATGCATGTTTTTGGTCTGTGGGAGGAAACCGGTGTACCCGGAGAAAAACCACGCATGAACGGAGAGAACATGCAAACTACACCCAGAAAGGCCCTGGTCTGGGATTTGATCTGGCAACCATCTCACTGAGAAGCAACAGCTTTAATAATAATAATAATAATAATGAATTCAATTTGTAATGCACTTTTCATTAATAAAAATCTCAAAGTGCTACAATGTTTCTGATTCTGGCCCCAAGAGAACTCCCTCCACTCAGGCGCTCAAAGCCGGAACAAAGAGAAATAACAATCTGGCCTCAAGATAGTTCCCCCATGTTGAGAGACTGTTTTGAGAGGACAAACTGGTCTGTTTTCAGAGAAGCAGCCACTGATGGTAGTTCAGTGGACATGGAACTGTACGCTTCCTCAGTCCTGGGTTACATCAGTACATGCTCTGAAAATGTATCCATAAAAAAATATGTGAAATCCTACCCGAACCGGAAACCCTGGTTAAATAAAGAAGTTCACGCCTTGCTAGCAGCCAGAGACACTGCATTCAAGTCAGGAGATAAAGTGGAACTGAGAAAGAGCAGGAATGAACTGAAGGATGGCATTAAGAAGGCCAAGGCCACGTATGCACAGAGGATCGAGGGACAGTTCACCTCACAAGACCCACGGAGCATGTGGAAGGGTATTAAATGCATAACAGATTACAAAGGCAAAAACAAACAATGCCCCAGGGACCCATCTCTGCCTGATGCCCTCAATAAGTTTTATGCACGTTTTGATGATCCAAACAGACCTGCTAGCACCAGACTCACCTCATCACCAGATGAAGAGCATCTCAGGGTGTCCGCAGCAGAAGTGAGAGGCAGTCTCAGAAAGATTAATCCTCATAAAGCAACCGGACCAGACAACATCCCAGGGAAAGTTCTGAAGGAATGTGCGGACCAGCTCTGTGAGGTGCTGGCTGACATCTTCACCACCTCACTTGCACTGGAGTCAGTTCCCACCTGCCTGAAGACCGCGACCATCATCCCAGTCCCAAAGAGCTCCACAGTGACTGGTCTGAATGACTATAGACCGGTGGCCCTCACCCCGATAGTCGCTAAATGTTTTGAGAAACTGGTCATGTCCCACATCAAGGCAACCGTCAACATCAATGAGGACCCTCATCAATACGCATACCGTGAGAACCGATCAACAGAGGACGCCATTTCTTCCGTGGTCCACACTGCTCTCACCCACCTGGATCAGAAAGACTCATACGTGCGTCTGCTCTTTGTGGACTTCACATCTGCCTTCAACACCATGATCCCCCAAACTCTGATAGACAAACTATCTACACTTGGACTAAGCCCCTCTATTTGTAACTGGATACTAGACTTCTTAACAGACAGACCACAGTCCGTGAAGATCCACAACTTCTCCTCCTCCACCATAACCCTCAGCACTGGCTCTCCTCAGGGATGTGTGCTGAGCCCCCTTCTGTTCACTCTGCTCACATATGATTGTACAGCCACACTTCCAGGCTGTCATATTGTTAAGTTTGCAGATGATACAGCGGTGGTGGGATGCATCACAAACAATGATGAGTCCAGCTACAGACAGGAGGTGGAACACCTGGAGAGCTGGTGCAAAGAGAATAATCTTCACATGAATGTGAAGAAGACAAAGGAGATGATTGTGGACTTCAGAAGGAACAAACACACCCATGCCCCACTGATAATAGGTGGGTCTGCAGTGGAAGTGGTCTCCAGCTACAAATACTTGGGTGTACACATGAATGATAACCTCAGCTGGAGCAACAACACCACCAGCCTGATCAAGAAAGGTCATCAGAGACTCTACTTCCTCAGACGGCTGAGACGAGCTGGTCTGAGCAGCCCAGTTCTCACCTCCTTCTACAGGTGTGCAGTGGAGAGCATCCTGTGCTCCAGCATCAACGTGTGGCATGGAGGCTGCACAGTTGAAGAGAGGAAAGCTCTGCAGAGAGTGGTGAAGGCTGCACAGAAGTCTGTTGGAGTCAGTCTCCCCACCATCACAGACATTTACACCTCTAGATGCAGGAAAAGAGCCACCTGTATCATGAAAGACCTCACTCATCCAGCACACTCACTCTTTGCCCCACTCCCCTCAGGACGGAGGTTGAGGAGCATCAAGTGTAGAACCACTAGACTGAGGAACAGCTTCTACCCTGAGGCTGTTAGACTCATGAATAAATAAAAATAAAATTAAAATAAACACTGCAAAATATCACATCATGCTGATGCTGATATGTTTTCTTGTTGCTGTGTTCATCTGTGTTCATCTGTGACCATCTGCTCATACAAACTCATGTTCGTGCTGCTGTTTATTCCCACTATATTAGGCTTAGTGTATTACTAGTTGATGTTTTTCTTAGTTAGTTCTCGATGTTATTACTGTTTTTCTCTTTCATTTGTTGTTGGATGTAACTGGGACCTCGTGTACATAATCTCGTTTTCATCTCATGTACCACATGCGGTGCAAATGACAATAAAGACTCTCTGACTCTGACTCTGACTCTGAATGTGTAACAAGGTAAAGATAAAAAATAAAACAAGTGATAAAATCAAATAAAATCAACAATAATATCGACTAAGATCAAAGATAAAATCATGTAGATTTAGGCTTGCTTAAAAAATAAATAAAATAAAACAAGTGATAAAATCAAGTAAAATCAATAAAGATATCAGCTAAGATCAAAGATAAAATCATGTGGAGGCAGAATAGGCTTGCTTAAAAAGAAAAGTCTTAATGCCGCTTTTAAAGTCAACCAGTGACTGTGGAGCTCTCAGGTCATCAGGGAGGGAGTTCCACAGGCGGGGGGCAGCCACACAGAATGCTCGGTCTCCCATGGTCCTCAATTTGGTCCGAGGAATATGAAGTAAATTACTGTTCTGTGACCGTAGAGACCGGGTGGATGAATATGGTGCAAGAATGTCCTTTAGATAGTCAGGTGAAGTGCCGTGCAAGCATTGATGGGTAATGAGAGCAGTTTTGTACTGAATTCTGTAGGTGACAGGAAGCCAATGGAGGTTATGGAGAATGGGTGTAATATGATCAAATTTGCGAACTCTCAACAGAATCCTAGCTGCACTGTTTTGAATATATTGAAGCTTCTGAATGTTTTTGCCAGGGATACCAATAAACAGGGAGTTGCAGTAGTCGAGCCTGGAGGAGACAAAGGCATGGACGAGTTTCTCAGCATCAGAAAAAGTCAGAGATGGGCGAAGTCTGGAGATGTTTCGAAGATGGAAGAAGCAGGTTTTAAACAGATGCTTAATGTGATTTTCAAATGTGAGATGAGAGTCCATTTTTATTCCAAGATTTGTAACAGAGGTGGAGAGGGGGATGTCTTGACCAGAGAAGGAGATTGTTGTTAAAGTTGATGCTTGTATCTGGTGAGGGGTGCCAATCAGTATGGCCTCGGTCTCAGCTTTACCAACTGAGCCACCATGCTGCAAACCTAATAACTGTTCAGCCATTTTATTATTAGCATAGTAATATTATTAGCATTTTCAGTTATTCAATTAGCATACATGACTGGCCCTTTTTGCAGTACATGTCCTTGAAAACCTACACTCAGCTTGATATCTAGATTTACTATGGTGAGTTGCATAGCAATCAAACTAAACCTTCAAGAAGTAGTCAAAAGTAGGGTCACAGGTAGAAAAGAAATGTATGGAAATGGAAGTGCCATTACCATCTGATTCAGAACAGTACAGGACATGTGTTGTGTAAATGTAAAGTTTGTAATTAATAATACTTTAATAATAATACTTTATTCATAAAGACCTTCAAAACAACCACAACTGAAACAAAATGTTGTGCATATAAAATCAAGAAGATTTAAACACATAAAACAGTAGTTAAAACATTAAGATCAATGAAAACAATCAAAACTGTGCAGAACAAATTCAGTCGGTGTTAAAATCCAGGGAGTAAAAATGTGTTTTTAAAAGAGTTTTAAAACTGGACAGTGAAGGAGCTTGTCTGATGGAAGAGGGAGATCGTTCCACAGTTTTGGAGCAGCAACAGAAAAAGCTCTGTCCCCTCTGAGCCTCCGTTTGGACCTCGGCACCTCCAGAAGCAGCTGATCAGCTGATCTGAGGCACCGAGCAGGAGAGTATGGGTGAAGCAGCTCAGAGAGGTAGGATGGAGCAAGACCATTTAAACTTTTAAAAACAAATAAAAGAATCTTAAAATGAACTCTAAAATGAACAGGCAGCCAGTGGAGTGAAGCCAGAGTGGGGGTGATGTGCTCCCTCTTATGAACTCCAGTTAGAAGGCGAGCAGCAGCGTTCTGGACCAACTGGAGACGTCTGAGGGAGGACTGGCTGACTCCAAGGTAAAGAGCGTTACAGTAATCCAGCCGAGAGGTGATGAAGGCATGGATTACTGTTTCCAGCTGCTGCTGTGTAAGGATGGGCTTTACCTTAGCCTGTCTGAGGTGATAAAAACTGGTCTTGACCACCGCTCCAATCTGGGAATCTAATTTAAAATCACTGTCCATTTTAAAACCCAAGTTAGAAACTGTTTTCTTTACATGTGGTGCCAGGGGGGCCAGATCAACAGGGCAAGGTTCACAAGAGCCACTAGGACCAAACACCATCACTTCTGTTTTCTTTTCATTGAAATTTAAGAAGTTTAAAGACATCCAGGTTTTGATGTCTTCGAGACACAACAGAAGTGGCCGGATTGAGGGGGGTCTTTCTTTTTTAGTGGCATATAGATCTGACTATTCATTCAACCTTTATTTAAACACATAAGTCACATTGAGCCTCGAAGACTCATTTACAAGTGAGATCTGTTGGACAGACAATAAAAGTGATGATAAATAACACATAGGAATTTTTTTGTTCTCCAAACCCTAACACATTTTTGACCTCTGTTTGAAGGTCAAAAATGTAATGAAAAAAAGTCTCGCACACAAGCACATAGTGACGCCGACATTACGCAGAGGGCGGGGGGGACTCAAAGGCAGTTGAGCAGCCAGCTCATAGATCTGTGCACACTCATGGGGGGGGGGGGGGAGCTGCCGAGGTCGGCCAGAGGCGAGAGTCCTGAAATGATGACAGAATGTTTATTCAGCTGTGCTCCTCTGAAAAGTCTGTGGAATTCCTCAGTAGCAGGTTTGGGAGGGGGATGAATGAGAGCATCAAGTTTACAAAACTTTTCAGGCGTGTTGAGATAAGACGGCCTGTCAAGGCCAGTCGGGGAGCCGAATGTCAGATAAACATGATTGTTTTGGGAAAAGGCAGAACTTTAAAGCTGCTATATGTAACTTTTCTAACAATATATTTTTAACATATTTCTTCACTCTGTCACTAGATTGATGTTAGAGAGGTAATCTCTGAAAAAAACTAAAAAAAAATATTGTCCCCTTGCTTCTCCAGGTGGTAAATAAGCATTTCTAAAAAGAAAAAGTGACCCGCCATTTTCCAGCCAATAAAAACAAAGTTTGTAACCAGCCAATAAAAACCGAGCTTGAATTCGAATCAGCCAATAAAAACAGAGCTTGAATTTGAATTTTAACAGACCACAAGGGGGCAGTGCCATATATGGCTCTGAGGGGGAGGGATCAGAATGCTTTGCTTGTTGAAATTTTTTCTAAGTGCTGATGTTCTACAGAAACTGCAGACTCCACCTTTAATGACATCTACCTTCAGTCTGTGTCGGTCCACTCACTTCCAAAATGTCCATATTAAAATGACCACACCAATGGAATGTGCCATAGAAAATCCAGAGATCTAATCCATTCAGCCAAAAGTCTGGGTTTTCGAGACATGAACCAAGCCATCATGTAAGGCAGGCAGCCTGACCAGGTCCAGATTTGCTGCCGCCATCTTCCCTTTGTGTTGATAGACCAGGAACCAGCCAAATCCAAAAAGCAGGAACCAGTCATCATAAATCCAATTAAATATGCATCCTTAAGATCCACAGATGACAGCAGAGATAGACACGTCATCAAGTCTTCCAAGTCGATGAGATATCCAGCTGTGTGCATGCCAACAGGGCAAATCGGCTCGCCTACAGCCTGTTATTTTTCAAGAAATGTTATCAGTTGTGATGAGGGACCAACTGACCAAATTGAAGTCCATAGTTATGATTCGGAAGATTTTGTAGAAGAGAGGCTCTCAGAAAGTTTCACAGACAAGACGAAGCAAAAGCAAAGCGGAGACCGAGAGGAGACGTCCGCCCTTGAGATGAGCAAGTGTTGACAAAAGATCCCATTCTTTTTAAAGATTGATCCCAATGGAAGCAAGTAAAGGGAAAAAAGCAGGGGACCTAAAATAGAGCACTGTGGAACCCCAAAACACAGAGGAGCAATGGAGGATTCAGAACCAGCTATGTTGACAGAAATGGTTCTGTCTGCCAGATAGGACCTAAACCAGCTCAGTGCAGTACCACAGATACCCACTTGGTGCTGTAAACATGATATTAAAATGTTATGGTCCACGGTATCAAAGGCAGCGGTTAGGTCGAGCAGGACAAGAACCCAGAATCTTTGGCCATAAGAATATGATTAAAATATCATTAAAATTAAATATCATTAAAATAGCATTAAAAACTCTGACTAGAGCTGATTCTGTGCTGTGGCCAGTTTTGAAGCCAGAGTGAAAAACCTCCAGGATATTGTGTTCATCCAAAAAACAATTTACTTGTGAATACACAATTTTTTCTAAAATTTTTGAAATAAAAGGCAGCTTGGAGATGTGCCTAAAATTAGCCGAGACATTCTGGTCTAGGCTAGGCTTTTTAAGCAGGGTCTGCACCACCGCATGTTTAAAACTTATTGGACAACACCTGAGGACAGACTGCTATTGATAACAGCAAGGATCACCTGCCTGATGCTGGAAAAAACCTCTTTTAACAGACGAGGGGGGACAAGGTCACGAGGGGAACCTGATGGCTTAATATGGCCGACCACATTCCCTAAAAGGGTCAGAGTCACTGGTTTGAATCTATCGAACACAGCCAGGCAGGGGACCAAGCAGGAGGGGTCAAAAGCAGGGGCTGAAATAAGGGCCCTTGTGGTAACAAGCTTATTTATAAAAAACTGCAAGAAGTCATTACAGAGTTCAGTTGATGCTTCCAGGCAGACAGGTTGTGGGGCCTTCAAGACAGTCAATAGTTTTAAAAATGACATGTGGATTATTATGATTGGGCACAATAATGTCTGACAGGTGTTGTGCAACTTACAGTTTAGAAATTGCAGGACATAATGCAAAAACATCAGTGATAGTACCTCCCTATAAATACATGTAGACGTGTTGGGCGGCCGTGGCGTAGTGGTAATGGCAGTCGTCCCCCGATCAGAAGGTTGGCGGTTCGAATCCCGGTTCCCCACACCATGTGTCGTCGTGTCCTTGGGCAAGACACTTAACCCCGAGTTGCTCCCGGTAGGACTGGAAAGCACCTTGCATGGTAGTCTGCCGCTACCAGTGTATGAATGTGTGTAGCATTCAATGTGTGTAGCACTTTGAAATTTTCACTAATGAAAAGTGCGTTATAAATTGAATTCATTATTATTATTATTATTAAAACCCAAATGCAAACACTTATCACCAAGTTAATACCGTCTCAAAACCCCTTACAGGTTTAGCACAATAATAATATCTGTTTAATTCATTTTTAACATTCATTAACAATGTCAATGAACTCTGGAAACCACAGGGGAAGCTGTACAATGCTCCACACCCACACTTCTCATGACCTTGTAGAAGAAAAATGTCTTGTAATTTATGATACAAAGAACGTTGTAAGATTATCTTGTGTAAATTTGATAAATGAACATAAACCAACTCTTTTTGATATATATTTTTGTACAAGTTTCTTTTCAAGCTGATGTGTTTTTTTAAAGGTGGGATAAACTTTAGTCACCTGTCCTGCAGTGCCAGCTACAGTCAGATAACCACTGTATTTACATAGATGAATCTTCTGAATGCCCAGCCTTGGGTCGTCACTGTATGGGTCAAAACAGCCAACCTGAAACCAAACAGGGAAGTAATTACTGTACTGCACTAAAACAGAACAGTTCTGGAAAAGATGCATGTTAAACCAGAATTAATCAAAAGAACGGGTTATGAAAGAACCCAATTCCAAACCAGGCTTTATCAACTCCAGCATCAAGACCAGGAAGGGACACAGGGATTTTTAAAACTTGAATTCCACTTAATTCTGTGTATTCATACGATCCTAATTTACAACAAAATTCAATTCAGGCCAAGGGAGTACATGAAATTGGAATGAGGGATTTGAATAGTAAAAATTAGTAGCTTTCCCAGATGTGCTTTTCTGGACTGGAGTTGAACAGAGAATACAAGTACAGGTAGTCCTCGACTTACGACGGTCTCGAGTTGCGACGTTTCGCGGTTACGACGCATCTCGCATTAAAAAAAATATTATTTTGAAAATTTATTTTGAAAAGCCGAGTTACACAGTTTTACGTACTAAACATAGCTGCGGAGGAATTCTGCCCTGTACTCTCTAAAAAAGCTAAGTCTGGTCCTCTGGACATTCAAAAAACAAAACAAAACAAAACTGTACTGTGAATGCGGTTTTACGTCGTAAACGTAGTGCTGGACGATAATTCAATAACGATAAATATCGCGATATACTTTTATTCAATAACGATGATATGAAGTTTAAGCATATTTTCGATATTTCGATAGGATTTTACAACTTTTCACTGACGTTTTTCTCTTTCTGTTCGGGTTGAAGCGGCTGCTTCAACAACGCGCCCGGACAGAAAAGGCTGTGACACAAAACGTGCGTGGTGACGTCGTTGTTACGCAGCGCTCACTCCAGCAGCAGACGTTAGCGGTAGCAGGCTAAAAGCTAAGCTAGTCTCCAAAGCGTGTTGTTTTCGCTTCAAAACGAGTGCTCATGACCGTCAGAATGTGACTGAACAAAGTTTCACAAGCGAAGAGAAAGCAGACGACATCACTGATGAGAGGAAAGACTAATTCGTCGGTGTGGACGTAGTTCGGTTTTGTTAAACTGCAGGCTTCTTCTGCAGCGAGTCCTACTCGGTTTCTTTATTTTTCAAAACGTGACAGAGTCGTTCTAACTAGCGGTGGGAACATCTAACTTGTTTAATCTGAAGAGTTTCCACTCGATAGAATATGATGAGAGTCAGAAGATGAAGAATAAAGTTTGAGCCAACGTTTCCCTGAAACTACGACGTAAACAAACAGCCCCAGCGCGACATGTTTTTTTTTTATTGAAAATAAAACAGATTCATCAGAATAAAAAGAAAGAAAAACACTGAATGAAAAGGTGCAGAAAGACGAAAATAGTGTTATAATATCTGCCCCTTGTTTAAAAAATACAAAATAACTACAAACAACAACCTTCACTTCACCTGCACCACACCTTCCCAACAACTTTGATTTAATCATCTTTTAAAACATATAAATAGTTTTATAAATGTTTATGATGATATCAAGTCAACACAATCCTGTTTCCTGATTTACAACTCAGCTCCTTCACACTAGTTCTAAATGAAGATTTTACAAACATTTACATTCCCTTCAGGGTTTAATAACTTTTTAAACAAAATGTAATTGAATATTTGGGGGTAATATTTTTTTTAGTTTTATACATGACTTGTAAAATACTATGTTCAACCAAATCATAACATTTTAATAATTTCAATTGATGAAATAATATATTTGTTGGGTGACCATAGCACTTCCTAATAATAATTCTTACAGCTCTTTTTAGTAAAATAAAAATAGGATTTGTAAAAGTTTTGCATGCTTTTCCCCAAACTTCAATACAACAGATTAAATATGGAACAATCATTACATTATACAATATATTCAAAACTTTGTCATTCAAAAACTATTTTACTTTATACAATAATGTAATTGATTTTGTTATTTTTATTCTTAAGTAATTTCCATGAGATTTCCATGTCAGCTTCTCATCAATAACGACACCCAAAAGTTTTATTTAATTAACTATGAATTTCAATGCTGTAAATTTTAAAGTTCTTGTTTAAAGTTAAAACTATTAATATTGACACAGTTGAGAATTTTATGCCAAGAAAGTTCATGCTCAATAATCCAGGTACCAAATCCAATAATTCTCAGTTGGGTCATCTGGAAACTGGATGGAGGATGGAGGGTGAAACGTTTCTATAAAAAAACTGTCCATGACCCGACAGAATTATTGGGTTGAGAATTTTATGTTTATTTGATGGTGATTTCCATCTTTTTGGAGGCTAAATACAAATACAAGGTGAACATCAATTTATTTGTATAGTTTTTTTTAGGCTTTTATATTGTTTATATCGATATCGACCGAAATTAAGAACTATATCGTGATAAAAATTTTGGCCATATCGTCCAGCCCTACGTAAACGAATAGAGAAAACAGAGGATGGACCAAGCTGGACAGCGGTTTTACGTCGTAAACGAATGGAGAATACGAAGGAGGGATGGAGGAAAGGCTTCACCAGCATCTCAGTAGGAAATAGGCTATATGCCACGGACTTCCTTTCTAGCACTTCCGCATTCATGGGCCAGAGGGCGCACTTCCGGTTCACAGCCACAGAATGACGATCTTTACACAATCTCTGCAGGACTTTCCGACAGTCAATGTGTACAGAATTATTCAGACCTTTGTCTAAAGCGCACATCTAAGAAAGACAAAGGATTTAAGCTTTATGTGTCCAACTACATAAATAACTCTGAAGGTAAGTCTGTATTTGTTTTCAGTTCACCAAACTGCATCATGTAGGCTAACACAGCTAACATAGTTAACCTTGCTAAATTGTTGAGTAAACGTGTTTTGTCTGTACATTTCTGATTTAACACAAATGTTTAGTTTCAAACAAGGAGGCAGGAGAAGTCAGGGCTGAGTGTTTACAGTCCATGAGGAGCAGCAGAAGCCACTGTTTGAGTCAAAGCCACCTGACAGTTCAGTTTCAAACAAGGAGGCAGGAGATTTAGACCAGATTTAGAAACACAAGTTATTTTAATTTAATTATTTTAATTCAAGTTTGTGTACAAAACTTGAGTTGAAGTTAAATATCAGACAATATAAACTCTTTATATTCAACACATATCTGCTATATGGTTTTGTGAATCTCACTGTTTATAGCAGCTCTTAATAAGAGATGTTTTCTTTCACTGGACAGGACACCGTAGTGATGATGATGAGGAGGGAGCCAGCTGGTCCAGCCTGGATGTTTGTGAGCTGAGATCGGATCCAAACACTCTCCACTGATGACGAAGGACATGTGATCCATGTGGATGGTTGAACAGAAGAGCTGCTTCATCACTTACCTTTGTCTGACTGATTAATGTTTTTAAATCTCCATTAGCTGTCGAGGAAGCTGTGACTTAAAGTCAGAAGCTGTAATGCTATAAACTGTTTAAATCTTGTGCCTCAAACGTTTTCTACAGTAATGTAACATCATCATCAAATTTGTTTTTAATAAACTGGCTAAAATAAAACTGAACTCTAAGCCTGTCTTAAATCAACATACACATTTTTTTGGGTGATAATATGAAGACAAAGTCAGAATGTTTTGAACATTTTATTTTCTTACAAGTAGTAAGTAGTGTGACTGTAGTGTCAGGGTACAGTAGTCTACAGTAGGTAGATTTTTATGCATCTGCTCTTCAGGTACTGTATCGGGTCCTAATTGAGCCGAGTACTGTCAAAAAGTTGCAGTGATAATCCGCCTGACCGTGGACTGATGGACACCGTACCGGTCAGCAAGGTCCCGTTGCTTTGATCCAAG
>JBBPBX010005829.1:32279-51082 GCA_038048925.1 Garcialebias charrua
TAATATTCTACTTAAATATATGTATTTGTTTCAGAGCCTGCCAATTTTCCTTACTAAATCGTTCTTATTCAATCTGAACAGATGGCTTTCCAACTGAGTGTTTTAAGAACTTTTCAAATCTACTCTCACTTCTATTAATGTATTAATTAATAAATCAGCATTTATTTGGAATTAAAAAGCATCCACAGATTGTCAGGAATATCTTACATCCGCCCCGCAGGCTTGGAGGCATGTCACTTCCCAATATCATGCACTATTATTGGGAAGCTAAGAACAGCTCCATTATTCTGGTTGGAAAAGGACACTCTTCCTCCCAGTTGGGTGGCTTTGGAGAGGGCCTCAATCAGATCCAGTTCCTCCTCTGCATTACTTTGCTCTCAGTTGCCTTTCAAACAGTCACCATCAAGCTACACTTCTAACCCAATTGTGATCTGGACAGTTATGATCTGTAATCAGTTAATGAAGGCATTTAACTCACCAGAGTTACTGTTTGTGGCACCAATGTTAGATACCGGTAATCATATGTTTACTCTATCCGTATCTGATACAGCTTTTGATGCCTGGGACTTGAAAGGAGTACATTCAATATATGATCTCTATGTTGATGATAAGTTTGCCTCTTGAGCAGCTGGTACAGAAGTTTAATATTCACAAGTCACAGTTTTTCAGATATCTGCAACTGAGGCATTTTGTGAAGTCTAACTGATTGTTTTCCTTACCCCTCTAAACATTTTGTGGTTAAGATTTTAGAGTGCAGGTCTGACAGGATGCATCACAAACAATGATGAGTCCAGCTACAGGCAGGAGGTGGAACACCTGGAGAGCTGGTACAGGAAAAGGTACCTTCACATCAATGTGAAGATGAAGGAGATGGTCATGGATTTCAGAAGGAACAAACACACCTACAACATAGGAGGATCTGTGGTGGAAGTGGTCTCCAGCTACAAGTACTTGGGTGTACACATGAATGATAACCTCAGCTGGAGCAACAACACCACCAGCCTGATCAAGAAAGGTCATCAGAGACTCTACTTCCTCAGACGGCTGAGACGAGCTGGTCTGAGCAGCTCAGTCCTCACCTCCTTCTACAGGTGTGCAGTGGAGAGCATCCTGTGCTCCAGCATCAACGTGTGGCATGGAGGCTGCACAGCTGCAGAAAGAAAAGCTTTGCAGAGAGTGGTGAAGGCTGCACAGAAGATGTTGGAGTCAGTCTCCCCACCATCACAGACATCTACACCTCCAGATGCAGGAAGAGAGCCACCTGCATCATGAAGGACCCCACTCACCCAGCACACACACTTTTTGCCCCGCTCCTCTTAGGCAGGAGGTTGAGGAGCATTAAAGGAGACCAAATACCTGTATTGGTTTTATAAATTTTTATGGTATGTCTGTGGGCTATCCAGACCATGTTCATTCAATTTAATGCACAAAATAATTCTTAGATAATAAAATATCCCCTTTCTAGTTGTGCCTTTTCTGACTTCCGTTCTGAACGAGCTGTTTATGATAAGGCCACGCCCTTCAAAAATCTGTTTACATTAACTCCGCCCTCCAAAGGGGACCCTGAGTCAGACCCAGAGGCAGACGCCATTTTGGGCAGGGCAAATGAGGCGCTGACGCGTAGGCCGCTGAGAAACATCCATAAGTTCACCCTCCATGTTAAAAACTCTTCGTCTGACTCTTCGAAAACAAGCAATAAGGCTGCAGAGTAACACACTGGCTGCTAACTGCTATACACGCTCTCTCTAGCGGGGACCGCTTTTTTTCACGGACCACATCCGGCGCTGAACGGATATGGTCCGTGAGCAGTCGTCCGGTTGATTTAAGAGCCCGTAAATAAGTTTTTTCGTTTTTACTGATAGATAATTAGTTATTAGCGGTACTGCATTTTAACAACAACGAAACATCGAACTCTGAGATGAACTCAGGAAAAACAACCGTGACGTCTTTTATACTGAAGTGGGTTGAGCCGCACCAGGGGTTGCTAGGTGAGGGGCTGGACTGAAAATGATACATTTATATCACTGAAAAATAAATATACTTGGAGTAAATATACCACTGGGTGCATTGTTTTGGCCCTAGGACTGTTTTTTTAAGAAGTACATAACCAAAGTTGAGTAAAAAAAAACATTAAAAAGTGAATTTTGCATCTTTGGTCCCCTTGAAGTGTAGAACCACTAGACTGAGGAACAGCTTCTACTCTGAAGCTGTTAAGACTCATGAATTTCTAACCAGGATTATATTGAAGAAAATTACTGTAATGCCACTTGATTGTTGATATGTGCTGCTGACTATCCATGTTGCTGATCTTATGCTGCTGATGTATTTCACGCTGTTGTTTTCATGCATGCTCATCTGCTCACACAGACTCATGTTTGTGCTGATGTCGTTTGGCATATTGTTTTGTACTATTAGTGCTTGGCATATTTTTAGTTTAACATTTTTCTTAGTTCATATCCTAGATCTTATTACGGTTTTTCTTTACAATTCATACTTTTGTTGGATGTAATTGGAACTCTGAGTACATAATTCCGTGTTTCATGTACCACAGGTGATGTGAATGAAAAATAAAGAACTTTGACTTTCACAATAAGGGGGCCCTCAGCAAGGTCTATACAGTACACTGCTCAGTTCATACCATGAGACCATCAAGTACATTATTTTATCAACTAAAGTTATTGAAGTTCCATGATTTGGTAGACTATAATATTTTATCAGTTATGTATAGAGCTCAAAATAATGCATTACCTTTAAATATCCAAATGCACTTTGTTAAAAGACAAAGTTGTTATAATCTTAAGGGGACAGAGTTGTTTGTAAAACCACAATTCAGAACTAGTTTGAAGGGACGTTCTACCTCAATTCAGGGAATTAGATTATGGAATGGCTTGGAGAATGTAGTTAAAAATGCCAAGTCAATGTTTACATTTAAAAAAATGATCAAAACAAATGTGTTAAAAAAATATATGAAATAGCGTAATGTGTATTGTATTAGTTAGAAAATTAGAAAGAGTTAGTCATTTTGTACTGTTGGCTGAAGATTATTATTGTTTAATCTGATTGTTGGAAAAAGTTGGTTGAAGATTATTATTGTTTACATGGTTGATTATTGTTGTTTAATCTGATTGTTGGAAGTAAGGGGCAGATATAATAAGATTTATTCTTCTTTCTGCTACCTTTCATTTTTTTACATTTTGTACACAATCATTTATGAGATTGTCTTGTATTGTTTCTTTTGTAAAAAAAATGAACAAATTTAAATAAACATAAACATAAACTGAAATGGGAAACAGACTTGGAGGAATCGTTATCAGACTCAGAGTAGCAAAAGATCATGAATTTACTGTATTCATCCTCAATCTGCTGAGACACGCTGTACAGTAATTCAATTCAAGGTGATGTACCGGCTGCACTGGTCCAAAGACAAGCTGTCCAAGATCAAAGCCAGCCTGGACCCCACATATGATCATTGTAAACAAACTCTAGCTACACTCTTGCATACATTCTGGACTTGTCCCAAACTGCGGACCTATTGGCAGTCTGTTTTTTGATACCTTCTCTGGGATATGTGGAAAAACTGTGCACCCATCACCATTCATCTCACTGTTTGGGGTGGCTCCTGTGGATACTTCCTTCAGCAAGTGGACGGAGCAGCAGCTTTCTTCCTTCCCTCCTGAGTTTTCCTCTCCCTGCTTTGCCACTTTGTCTTGTCTGCAGTTTTTATTTTTTCAGTGCTCGCTCGAACATAAATTCACGATGGATCTTGTTTTGTGGGCTGTTAACTCTATTGATAAGATTTTTTCTACGAAGCGTTCCGGTCCTGGGGAACCGGCGTGCCCTTTACAGTCGCATCCAGCCGGTTATATCATGGATTCCTGGGGCGAATGGAAGATGTTATGCCTGGACGTGCTTTCTGTCGAGGATGTGGAGGATATATTAATAATTGGAATTATGATAGGAGGTGCTCTGCTTTTTGGCTTGTGTGGAGTTCTCTTCTATCGGAAAATGAGGAAGACTTCCGAGGCGATCAACGCGCTGTCGAAGCTCCCTTCTCAAACTGAGAGTGTGATCAGAGCTGTGACATCGACGAACCAGCTGCTTTATGAGCTGAACCGCAAAGTGGAGGCGGCCACTGAGGACCGCAGACCACCGGTAAGGTTCGGGACTCGTGTGCAGCAGTCACATCTGGAGGTTGATTCATAGTTCGGGTCGGTGGAAAGTTCCCATAATTTGGAGTGTATTGGATCCCAGACAGCCACATGGACTCAAGGCCGCAGAAAGAACACTGTGAGCCTGCCCTAAAGATAAAACACGCTAATCTAATCAGACTCCCTGACAGCCTGGACAGGCTGACTACAAAATCTCTGGAGTGGAGCAACTGAAGAAATGAAGCTTCTGTCGCACCTCTCCCCCCTCCCTCCCCGGAGAACTATTATGTGTCCTCTGCGTCAGATAAGGCTGGCTGATCACGTCATCATCAGAACTCTGGCTATTCTGAATGGAGCTCATGGACTTGTCTCACTGCTTCGTCCTCAAATGCGATTTGTCTTAAATGTGCTGCTGGTAGAGTTTTTTGATGTCTCATATTCATTCATTCAACCTTTATTTATACAGGCTAGCCTCGTTGAGCCACGGGGACTCATTTACAAGAGGGACCTGTCTCACTCACACCCAGGGTCAATTTAGAGTTACCAATCAGCCTAACATGCATGTTTTTGGACTGTGGGAGGAAACCGGAGCACCCGGAGAAAACCCACGCATGCACGGAGAGAACATGCAAACTCCACCCAGAAAGGCCCCCGGACCGGGATTTGAACCGGGGACCTGCTCGCTGAGAGGCAGCATGGTGTCCTGTAAGACAAAATGTGATATATCTTTTTTGTAATGCCAACGCTAATACCCTCATGGCTCTTTCCTCGTTTCACACCTGTGACCTTCATCCCGATACGGATGGGAAAGGCCGCGCTGAAGAACAAAATGTGATATAACTTTGATGTCTCATATGGTGTCCTGATAGCAGCAGCTTCACACACGTAGTCCCTTTCAGGATGACTGTGCGTACATATTCACGCTGTACTGGTGCAGACTTGTGCAATGTTAATAAAAGTACTCTGACTGAGAGAGGTGGTTGCTTTTATAATAATAACATAATAATAATAATGAGGCCCTCGCAGCAATGCGCCGCTCTGGCTTTATTGTAGCGACCGCGGGAGCTCCAGCTAATCCGTCGCTATCTCGAACGCTCTTGTGCCTATCCTGCACCCGTTTGCCATGGTGCGCATTTTCCTAATCTTCTAAATCGCCTGCAAACTCAGTAGCTCCAGCAATGCCTCCCGGTCGCAATGGTGAACGCTCCCATTCCGTTCCCGCACGCGTCTCAGGCTTGGGGCTGAGGTTTTAAATAATAGTCACACAATGTCATCACTGTATGTTTCCATACAATGGCAAAATTAGTCTCTGCATTTAACCCATCCACCACCAGGTGGTGCAGTGAGCAGCTATTGAAAGTGCCCAGGGGTCATTTTGGGGATGAGGTGTGTTGCCCAGAGACACCATTCCCCGTGACCGGGGATCGAACCTGAGACTTTCGGGTCCTGAGCCGGCTGCCCTGCCTCTACACCATCTCGGCCTCCATATTTTGGCTCTCTTCTGGCCCAGAGACTTGTTTTGTACAGATGGAAGGATCCACACATGTCAGCATATGAACACTGAATAAGAGAAGTCATGTATCATTCATCTGGAAGAAAAAAAATAGATATACCCTGAAAGGTTCTGTTAAGAGATTTTGGTCCACTTGGCAGCCTTTCAGATCTTGTGTTGAAAACATATCAATGCCTGATTAATATATCTGTATGTGTGGCTGATCCAGTGTGCTAGGAGTGGGGGGAGGGCTTTTTTTCTTCTTTTTGTCTCTTTTTGTATGCATCTTCAAAAAACAAAAAAACAATAAATAAAAGACTTTGTTTAAAAAAAGGAATAAAAATATACATGTAGAAATAAATAATTCTGCAAACATGGAAAATATACTGTACTGGTAAACTTCAACCCACTCACAGGCCGACATTTTCCACTTCACACAAGAAGATGAAGTTAGACAGTGGAACAAACTGTGAAATGGATCATATGATTCATGCAACTTCACAATGAAAATCATCTTAGGGAACTGTACAAAAACACATGCATACAATAAAATTATCCAATTTGTAATGTTTCCTAAGGAAGCCAGCAGATTGCTTTGAATCTTTGCTTCATCATAAACTCCCATCCTGAGCAGCAGGTTGGTGAAAGTGGAAAAAATTACTCCCTTTGAACAGGAAGAAACCTCCAGCAAAACCTGAGCAAAGCTTAGGATGGGTGTCAATCTGCTTTGGCCGGACGGCGTTTGTTTCTATTTTCCATATAAAATATGAATTATTGAGAAATAGAAATCAGTTAATTCTGTTTTTATCATTTGAATTGTGTGTCTGCATTGACGTTGTTCTCAGATTTACAGACAATGAAAGAGAATGTGTAAGTGATGTGTGCTGCCTGCCTGTGTGCTCCGGTCCATCTGTGATGACGAAGAAGTCAATGATTCTGGAGGTGAAGTCCAAGGCCACATGGGTTTTGCTGTGGATCACGGTGATACAGTGCCTGTCCCCATAGCTGGCCCTAGGCATGCCACCGCTGAACAGCAGGAACGGAGGCCTGTACAAACACTCAGTTCAGTCCAGTTTACCCACGGGCTAATGAGTAATGACATGTGAGCATACATCTCAGGAAAACAAGGCGAATCACTAAAAGACAGATGAACAAAGAAAACACACCCTTCTGCAGTGGGGAGCTGAACAATTTTAGTAATGGCCTTGCAGGGAAAATGTCCTGTGGTCAGAAAAGTACAATTGTTAGAAATATGACCTATAAATCAGTAACATTAGATTTAGAGAGCATTCACCTCTTACCATAAGGAATGTCGGATTTTTCCTCCTCCTCCTCAGCATCGTCCCAACCCCCCACCCTCCATCTACAGTAGCTGCCATCGCTGTGAGAGCTCAAGATGTAGCTTCCATCTTCAGTCCACCACACGCTCTCCAGTTGCTTTGGTAGCAACAGAACACAAAGAAAACAATGTCAGAATGTTGGGTGGAAGTTCTTGTGGACAGGATCCAGTCTGACAGGTACCTGTGTAGCAGGAATGTGCTGGATGAAACACTGCTTTTCCAAGTCCCAGATGACCATGAGACCTCGACCAAACCCTAGAACAACCTGACTGGGGTTGGTGGGGTTCTCATGGAGGGCCTCTACATGTTCCAAATTCCTTCGACCAATGTAGTCATCAGGTACGCTAGAGTTAGAACAAATAAATAAGAAAAATATGATAAGAAAGGCAGGACAAAATGATCTGTATAGAATTGGTGAGATGTGTTGAGAACCACAACAATCCTCATTTAAAATGATTTAAGAACTTCAGTTATGGACGTAAAGAGATCTTATGAGAATAAAATGCTGCAAAATTTCTCATCAAGCTCAAAATTCTCTTGCAAAACATTATCTAGTTGCTTCACCTACACCTTTGCAGCTACGGTAAGTATAGACAGCGGTTCACTTTTGTCACATTTTATGTTTCAGCCTTATTCAAATTGTATTAAATTAGTTTCTTTCCTCAAAATTCTACACACAATACCTCATTATGACATTGTGAACAAAGTTTTTGAGGTTTTTACAAATTTGTTAAAAACAGAAAACTAAGAAAACTCATTTACATAAGTATTCACAGTCTTTGCTTCATACTTTGTTGACCCACCTCTGGCATCAATCACAGCCTCAAGTCTTTCTGAATATGATGCCACAAACTTAACACTAGTTGTCCCATTCTTCTTCGCAGTACTTCTCAAGCTCCATCAGGTCGGATGGGAGACGTCTGTGCAGCCATTTTCAGATACCGTATCTCCAGAGACGTACGATCAGATTCAAGTCTGGACACTGACTTGGCCCCTCCAGGACATCTAGAGCCACTCCTTTCAGAGCTTGGCCACTCCCTGACCTTCACAGAGTGGCCCTGAAGTCCCTCCTTTGAGATCGTGACCATGTGCTTTGGGTCATTGTCCTGCTGAAAAATGAACCGTCGCCCCAGTCAGAGGTCAGGAGTGCTCTGGAGCAGGTTTTCATCCAGGATGTCTCTGTACATTGGTGAATTCATCTTTCCCTCTATCCTGCCTGGTCTACCAGTTCCTGCTGCTGAAAAACATCCCCACAGCATGATGCTGCCACCACCATGCTTCTCACTGTAGGGATGGTATTGGCCTGGTGATGAGCGGGACCTGGTTTCCTCCAAACATGATGCCTGGTGTTGACACCAAAGTTCAGTCTTTTCTGGTCACTCTACCAGACAGCCTGATTGGTGGATTGCTCAGAGATGGTTGTCCTTCTGGAAGGTTCTCCTCTCTCCACAGAGGAATGCTGGAGCTCCGATAGAGTGACCATTGGGTTCTTGGTCACCTCCCTGACTAAGACCCTTCTCCCCCGATTACTAAGTTTAGACAGACGGTTAGCTCTAGGAAGAGTCCTGGTGGTTCCAAACTTCTTCCATCTATGAATGATGGAGGCCACTGAGCTCATTGGGACCTTTAAAGCAGCAGAAATGTTTCTGCATCCTTCCAGAGACTTGTGCCTCAACACAATCCTGTCTCAGAGATCTACAGATCATTCCTTTGACTTCATGCTTGGTGCACTCCAACATGCACTGCACAGGTTGTGTGTCTTTCCAAATCAAGTCCAATCAACTGAATTTACCCCAGGTGGACTCCGTTTAACGAAACATCTCAAGGATGATCAGTGGTAACAGTCCAGTCTGCATCTGAGCTTAATTTTGAGCTTCATGGCAAAAACTGTGAATACTTGCATGAATGTGATTTCCTAGTTTTCTATTGTAATAAATTTGCAAAAATATCAAAAAAATCTTTTTTCACATTGTCATGATGAGGTACAGTATTGTGTGTAGAACTTTGAGGAAAGAGTGATTTAATACAATTTGGAACAAGGCTGAAACATAAAATGTGGAAAAAGTGAAGTGCTGAATACTTGCCAGATGCAATGTACGGTACAGTACATGCTTAGAGGAAGCGTCTTTTCCACAATTAATTAAAAGCTAAACATACTAAAGCCAAACTCAAACAGTGCCTTTTTCTACTTTGAAGGTGTGAAAATAAAGTTTAAACAGCTCATTAATTTATGTTTAGAAGTTAATTAGCAACTTTTCACTGACAAAACAATACAAAAAAACAAGTTAAGTGTTGACCACTGCAATCAGTCCTAAATTTGACTCTCAAGAATCTGTCAGAGCTAATCTCAGCTGCACAGTGTCGGCATGAATTCTTTTTATCCATTTTTTCTTTTTTAGTTTTCTCATGTAGTTTTTATTGAATTACCATATTTTTCGGCATATAAGTTGCAGTTTTTGCCTAATTTGCATGTCCTGCGACTTATACGGCGAAGTGACATATTTATGGATTTCCCCCCCATATTTTTAGACCAATGTTTGGCTGAGATATGACTGTTTCCATTCATTCTGACTGGGAAAAATTGGAGCAGTACCACTTTCGGCCGCTAGGGGCGCTAAAGGGCCCTCTAGGCTTTTGACGACTACCGGTGTACTTGTATGTGTACGGATATTTTAGAGCAAAAAAAGTCCTGCTGGATGGACAGCGTGTGCGCGCACATCATGCTGCAGTTTAAAGATAAAATTAAAGTGTTTAACTCCATTCCTGCCGTCATCCTGGGAGGCTTGACCAAAGTGCTGCAGCCCCTGGATATTTCTGTGAACAGGAGCTTCAAAGCAGCTCTGCGCCGCCTTTGGGAGGAGCAGATGGTGGACGGAGAGAACAGCTTCACAGCTACAGGACGGACGCACCACGCGACGTTCCAGCAGGTCCTCGGATAAATGGATAAAGCGTGGACCTCAGTCAGTAAAGAAACCATCCAGTCGGGGTTCAGGAAGGCCAGGATGTTTGCTGGACGTGGAGGAGGAAGAGGAGGCAGCTGCATCAACTAATAATAATAATAATAATAATGTCTTTGTCTGTCATCTGTGTATGTTTCCCATACACAGACGAAATTCGTCTCTGCATTTAACCCAACCACCACCAGGTGGTGCAGTGAGCAGCCAGAAAGCGCCCGGGGAGCTGGAGAATTAGGTGTGCACTCATAGACACCCCAAGGTGTGTAGTGGCTGGGGCGCGAACCTGCGTCCTTCGGGTCCCAAGTCAAAAGCCCTGCCACTAGACCATCTTGGCTACCTGTTACCTCAGGAGTTGTCAGAACTCCTCACCAGCGACACAGAGGATGAAGAATTCAACGGGTTTGAATAAAAATAAATAAATAAATAAATAGGTGTTTCTGTCATCATTATGGGCGGGTGAGCGTGTAGTAATTTTAAAGCCGCTTTATTTCGTCTGCTTCATTTTGCCATGTTTTAACTGTCAAAAGGTGTGTTTACATGGACATAAGTAATCAGATCAAACGGCCGATCGGATCAAAAGTGTGTCATGTAAACACCCCGTTCGGATCATTTTTTGTGTTTTCGGCGTGATCCGGCCTAATTTGTGATCAGCTCGAAACAGGTGGTTTACACCGATCCGTTACCCGTTCGGTGTGCATGTAAACACTTGATCCGTTCCGTTTATCAAACTGTCCTGACTGCGCATGTGCGCTGCGCACGCACCCCCCCACCCCACCCCTCGTGTTTCCTTCTCTGCCTAGCTAGTGGGTAGATGCTAACGCATGGTGGGGAAGCAAAAATGGTCGGTGAGCGATGCAACATTTCTAATAGAAACGTTAAAATAGCTCAAAACTATCAAACGCCTTGACCGAACGTGTGGGAACACGGAGTTATTTAAACAAGTACATGAAAAGCTGGAAGAAGCTGGAGATCGCTGGAAGTGCTTGAAAGCTAAGTGCTACAAAGCTAAAAACAACAACGGGAGAAGTACGACCCCACCACTTTTTCATTTTACGTGTTGATAAATGAACTGATGAGAGATCTGCCACTTCCAACACAGCAGGCAGCGGTGTGGATCTAGGTATGAGGAGGAGAGGAATCTGAGGAGAGGAAGCTAACCAGAGGAGCAAAGCATCCTTTCTGGTAAGTTAGACTCTTCAAACCACATTAACCCTCTGTACTGTATTACCTGGAGTAATTAGAAACAACAAATATGTTAAAATGTAATTATAATAAGAAATAAGAGTAGCTTTAGGGCAGTACAGTACTACTGTATTGTACATTAAAACTCCTCCAACTAACCAGATAATTAACCCAACAAATTTCAACATATCAGGAGTCCAGTTAAACTTTATTTTGTTTGTTTTTCAGATGATGAGTCCAGCTTTGAAGAGGCAGCTGGCAGCAGCACACAACAGACAGTGGCAGGTGATGGTGGCAGGTGATGGTGGCAGGTGATGGTGGCAGGTGATGGTGGCAGGTGGCAGAAGATGCAAGAGTCCCACGTCTTAGGAATCCCAAGAAGTTCACACATGTGCTTTAGAACAACTCAAAACTGATTTGAAAATGTTTCAATTCTCCACAACCATGTTTCTTTGTCCCCTGACAGATCTGTAAATGTATTTTTTACACAGACATTAGGATTGATAGTTTATGGTACAATTAAGATGTCCTAACTTAATACAGTCAGATGGTTTAATAAGGACTCTGAGTTTCTGCATGACTCACAGGATAAAAACACATTTGCTGTTCTATCAGGATACAGAAACATACATTTTGGAAGCTATCTTTTGTTTTACTGTACAGCACTTTGGCTAACCCTGCGGTTTTTAAAATGTGCTATATAAATAAAGCTGATTGATTGATTGATAAAATCAATTATTTTGTCACCAATTTTGTTGTCCTAAATCACATGCATACATCGAAATTGTGAAAGTATGCGATGAGTTGATAAAGAAGTTACTGAATTACAGGTTACTGTAGTTTTTAAATGACCAAAGAATGTTTTTTTTTTTTGTCATCATTACAAGATTTGATCTGTGCACATCGTCTATTTTGCACACACATTTTGAATGTTTAATTTTTATGTTTTTCTGATATACCTCAAATTGCACTAAGAATGAAACATGTTTCAAACAAGCAAGCAGTATAAATTGTTTACAAGAATTTGTTAAAATGTTTGGTCCATTAAGGACAACACCCACCGTGACAGTAACAATTCACCATATTGGAGAATTACTGTAGTATTTTATGAATTTTATTTTCATTTTTGCATTTGGGCCAGGCGAGGGTTAAAAAAAATAAAAAAAAAAAAACATTCCCGAATGAATCCGGAAACCTGGCCGAAGAGTCCCGAAGGGTCATGTGACTTTTGTGACATCTCCACCCAGAAAGCAGAAAGGTAGGAGTGCGTTTCCATGGAGGTTTATGAGAGAGAGTAGGAGAAAACTGCATATTTCCTGCATATTTCCTGGTGCATTTGTGTGTACTGTATATGGACCAGCGCTCTGATTTTATTTATTATTTATTTTATAACACCGCTGCGGACCTGTTGTTGCTCTCATCTGCCCAAAGGAGCGAGCTGCGAGCCGCGCGCGTCCCTGGCTCCTCGTTCCTCGTTCCTTTGAAGTTCCTCGTGCCGGTGTAATTTGCTCCCTCGAGTGTATGCATTTGCTCTCCTCAGCTGCAAGGAGCACGGGTCGGGAAGCACGCGGGGAGCTCGAACGCAGAGCTCAGCTGCGCGGCTGGCTCTGACTGCCTTTCTCTGGTCACGGGGGGAGAATAAAAAGTCGATGCGGAAATGAATGAATTTGTCGCGATCAAACGAATTAAACTAGTATGTCTAAGTGGATGCTCGCTCAGAATATGAGTGAGCGACAGCAGGATTAATCAACAGGCAGCTTTAGGGAATATTTAAAAATGCTTCCTTTTTCTTTTCCTTTGCTCGCCTGTAACTCCAAGGCGTCACTTTGGTGACGTGAATGCCCTTGTGAATGCCCATATATGGAGAGGAGCAGATTTTCCCAGAGCTGCATGCTAAAATCTGCTATAAATCATGAAATAACACATTTACCGTTATTTCTCCACAATATAAGTAATCGCTCCTGTATTTTTTTTAAATAAACTAATAAATATTAATGGCGATGCAATTTGAAAACATGGTGGGTGTTGGACTTTAAAGAGCTCAGATGTTCACTAGTATTTGCAGTTTTTTATTGTGATAATTTTATACAAATGTTAACTGCATGTGAACACAAATACATGACAAGTATCTTTTTAGAAGAACTCTACTGTGACTTCAGCAACCCGGTCATCTCTACCTCCACCTGACTGAGCAAAGGTAAACATTAAATGACTTGAGGAGTCAGACGAGGAGAGTTTGGGTATCCTTTGACGAGCCAGTCCAACAGCAGGTATGCAGGGTCACCTGAAGAGACTGACGTTCTTCAATGTTCCTCACAGACTGCAAAAAAAGGACATGCCAATATTTAGTGTTCAACTTTTTATTTGTTTAAAGATATGGTTCAAACAAATTTTATTTAAAAAAAAATCTTTACAGCTAAGTATGTCTACTGATTACTTAGCTGTAATGGTTTAATACTAAATACAATAGTAAATTTTAGCCTTACATTTTGGCAACATTTAACTATTTGCATTTAACATTTAACTATGCGTGGGTTTCCTCCGGGTACTCCGGTTTCCTCCCACAGACCAAAAACATGCACGTTAGGCTGATTGGTGACTAAATTGACCCTAGGTGTGAGAGTGGATGGTTGTTTGGTGTGAGTGAGACAGGTCCCTCTTGTAAATGAGTCCCCATGACTCAAAGAGGCCTGTATAAATAAAGGTTGAATGAATGAATGAATTTGTTTAAAGACATGGTTCAAACAAACATTTTTTTAAATAAAACTTTACAGCTAAGCATAAGCATCTCTACTTTGAGATACTTCTTAGCTGTAATCGTTGTAGTAAAACTAAATACAATATAGTAAATATTAGCCTTACTTTTGTCAACAGATGAGCCCTTTGATAGAGGTCTGAGTGGCGCAGGACATCATGGGCACTGCCTGGCATCGTGTCACTGATGCTCCAGAAACAGGAAAACAGAGAAAGAATAGTAATTAATAACAAATACAGACAGTATCACGCAGACAGGTAGAAAAGGAAAGGGCAAAAAAGTTTATTAGCATACAGCGTTTTTATTATCTTACCAACAATTGTTGTCCACGACAGCTTGGAGGACAGAGGACGTCCAGCGCTCTCATCCTGTGAATAAAAAAACTAAAAGCACGCGCTGCTTCACCTGTAGTTCAATCAGGGAGTGCAGTAAAAACTCAGTCTCCGTCATTACAATCTGGCGCGGGTCCATTGACGCGTCTGTTTACTTTCGTCCCGGAAGCAACTTCTTCTTCTGTGGTTTTAACGGAAGTAACTTCTTCTTCGGTGTTTTTTTAAGGGGGAGTGTACCACTCTGCGCATGTCAGAACTTCTGATCAGAATAAAAGCCTGCTGCATGTAAACACTCGTCATGAACGGATTGTGCACATGTAAACGGTGCCATCTAATTATGCGATCAGAACACATTTCAATCAGGTCACAAAATTTTGTCCATGTAAACACAGCTACTGTGCATTTATTAAGAAAAGTTCAGCTGAGACACACTTTTACTACAATGTCGAGCAAACTATTTTTTTTTTTTGGTGTTTATCTTGTTAAATGTTAAAGAAATGCAGCGTTTCCGCTCGCTGCGCGTCCACGCTTCACAGAACTGAGGCAGGGACACTACTGTTTTTTTTTTTTTTCAGCTGATTTGACCATTATGTACATTTATTAAGGAAAAGTTCAGCTCAGACACATCTTTGCTATAATTTTCAGCAAACAAATAATTGTTTTTAAGTTTTAATCTTGTTAAAGTCCTTCCGTGCACGCTCCTGTGGCCATTTGGCAGCCAATCCATTTTTTGGCAAAACACCGGCCCACATTTCCGGGTTGTCAGCGGTGACGCGTAACATACGCAACGCGTCAGCGGTGACGAATAATAGATGCGACTTATCGGCAGCACGGTGGCACAACTGGTAGAGCTGCTGCCTCTCAGCGAGCAGGTCCCCGGTTCAAATCCCGGTCCGGGGGCCTTTCTGGGTGGAGTTTGCATGTTCTCTCCGTGCATGCGTGGGTTTTCTCCGGGTGCTCCGGTTTCCTCCCACAGTCCAAAAACATGCATGTTAGACTGATTGGTAACTCTAAATTGACCCTGGGTGTGAGTGAGACAGGTCCCTCTTGTAAATGAGTCCCCGTGGCTCAACGAGGCTAGCCTGTATAAATAAAGATTGAATGAATACGGAGGTGCAACGTGTATGGGGAAAATACGGTAATTAAAAGATAAATTTTTAGATCAGTCATGTGTTTTTTTTATTGACTTTATATCAGGAGACAAGAGTTGGAAGTGGCAGAATTGAAGATATTGAGGTTCTCCTTAAGAGTCACAGTAATGAGATTAGGAATGAGATCATCAGAGGTACAGCACAGGTTGAATGACTGGGAGATAAAGTTAGAGAGACCAGACTGAGATGGTTTGGACAAGTCCAAAGGAGGGACAATGGTTAGGACATGTCCAGAGGAGGGACAGTGGGTATACTGGTAAAAGGATGTCAGGAAAAAGACAAAGATGAGATATTTAGATACAGTTAGAGAGGACATGGAGGTTGTTTGACTCTGTTCAGAATCTCTGCTTATATCCAGATATAAGAGAAAGGGGGTCACATCCTACTGACCTGAGACCAGCAGTGTTTCTGTACTGTCACCTCTAGCAAAACATGTATGAGAGACTAACAGGTTATTGCTTCAGCGAGAGTATTTTGTGGACTCTTAATACCTAATCCTGTACTTTGATTGACCCTGTTGATGCCGAAACAGTCCCACACACAGAGTGCCTGTTTAAGAACAGAGACAGCCTCATGGCTAATAACAGAACTTCAAATGAAGGAAATTTGTGCAGGTGGCTCCAACACAATAACTTCCTTAAATGCAAACAGTTAGGTTATTTGTTCATTGGCTGCTCACCTGTTGGAGACCTGGTCCAGGCTGATGTTCCTCTCCTCTAGCTCTCTGAATCCTGGCACTTCCACAACAAACACATGTCCTCCTTCTGTCCCCAACAGCAGCAGCTCTCCTGAAGAGTGTGCCAGCACTGAGGTCACTCTGGTCACACTTGGGGGTGCCCTGGAAACACCAATAAGGGAGGGGATTTCAGTTTTAGTACGATAATTTAAGAAGAGACCAAAATAAACTGGGAAAAGGAACAGATTTTCAGCAAAATCCTTCAAAGACCAGAAAATAGAGTGATGTGAACAAAGTTCAGTGTTGCTCCTACCATTATTCAAGGAGGGTGCCCTGCCCTGTCAACAGAACAGAGTGCCCCACCTACAAAATCCTTGACCCCCCCACGCAACTCCGTCACTTCTGGACAGGGAGCGGAAATTGTAGCAGCTCAACTCAAGACTTCAAACCGCGAGCAATACAAATGTGGTGCTCCGCTACACCTTCACCCCCACCCCCAGATTCATATGGATTTCAAAAGTGTCTTTGGGGGGGCAGCACAAACTAAAGTATACATCTTAAAATGCATGTTTTACCCCGGAGGTCCAGTGAGCATGAAGCGTCCGATCTCTAGGAGCTCTGACAGTCCTTTGTGGCCTCTCAGAGTCCACATGTGCAAACTGTTGTCATCCAGCAAAGTTACCATTTCAACCTAAAGAGAAGCACCAAACAATCATTGGGGGAAGACCAGGAGCCTGTGAAGGTGCGCTGCGTTTGCAACTGTACCTTGTAAGGCATGAAGTGCACCTGTGTTACAGCAGCATTCTCCTCATGCAGTCCCATGAACTCCACACCTGGAGCTCCATATCTGAACAGCAGGTAAGGAAAGCCCGGATTGCAGGTTGGAAATGTTCTTAAAGTAGTTTCTTCCTTTAAATTTAAATTACAGCAGCTGTAATGAGCTCATAGCAGTTAATGTGAATGTTGGTTTATAAATTTTAGCTATGCTGTCAATGCAATCACATGATCCATCCATCAATCATTTTCTGCTTCTTCTGAAGTCGGGTCGTGGCGGCAGCAGTTTGAGCAGGGAGGCCCAGACATCTCTTTCTACAGTCACCTCTTCCAGCTCTTCTGGGAGGACTCCAAGGCGTTCCCAGGTCAACCGAGAGACATAGTCTCTCCAGCATGCCCTGGGTCTTGCCCAGGGTCTCTCCTCCCAGTCGGACATGCCCGAAGCACCTCCCTAGAGAGGTGCCCAGGGAGTATCCTTGCCAGATGTCCGAACCACCTCAACTGGCTCCTTTTGATGTGGAGGAGCAACGGTTTTACACAGAGACTCCTGGATAACTGAACTTCTCACCCTATCTCTAAGGGAGAGTCCAGCAACGCTGCGTAAGAAAATCATTTCAACCGCGGCGCCTGTATCTGCTATCTCATTCTTTCGGTCACTACCCGAATTCGTGGCCAAAGGTGAGGGTAAGAACATAGACCGACCAGTAAACAGACAAGCATCACCTTACAGCTCGTATAGGGACTGAATAGCCCATAGCAATGGGCCCCCAAGCCAGTGCTTGAGGAGCACCCCTCCACAGTGTACCATGAGGAACATGGTACACTGGTACACTCATGGTACACTTGGTACCATGAGGAACATGGTACACTGTAGATGAATGACTACAAAGTCATTCATCTATCTATGACCTAGGATGTGTCATGGTGCCAAGTGCACTTATGGACACTGTTATGTTCGAACATGGTGTTCGTGATGGACAAACTGACTAGCACAAGTCCAATAACAAACACCATTCGGGTTCAGATTAGAGCTGCAATTTCTAACCCCAAGCCGGACAGCTGCTGCGGATTATTACTTCATAACTCTTTTCATGTTTGTGATGCAGGTAAGACATTTTCATCAGTGATCAGTTTAAACAGTTTGTGTTCACAAACATTTTCACTGCACAGAATATCTACGCGATGATGTTGAGAAATGACTCCAGACTCCTAATATGGGCCGTTAGCCTACTACTCAAATAGTTATTGAGAAGACTGATTACCTCAGTTTTCTGAAGTTTGCATTTAAGTTTATGAAACAACTGATACACTCATATTCCTATCATAGCAGTATCAGCTTGGTGAGATAGGATAGTTTTGATACGCTTCAAAATTATTTGATTTTCTGAGTATTTGGGTTCAGTTTGCTAACACATCTTCACAAGATGTCATGCTCTGGGACTGAGACCTGTTCTGGCCACCTCTGTGTGTCTCTGAATGGACAGAGGCAGCAGCTAGGGAGGGTCAAAGACAGCTTGGCTCTGGTGTGCCTCTGTGCCGCCGAGTGAGGTGGTAACAGAGCCGGACCGGCCCAAAGTGAGTTAATTCATTAAGTTTGGTAAATGACACTTCGACCCTGCTGAGTTTTGCTCCACGCCTGTTTTGGTTCTGCACTTCATTTTCTGAAAACTTTGTGTCTGTATGAGTGGTGATTGGCTTCATCTTTCATTTAGGAAGACAAAAAGGAAGAGAAAGATGAACTGGTCTGCATGGCCATTTTGTAGAAATGTTTTATGAAAGAGCAAATTTATTCAAGGCTTTGGATCATTGGCACCATATATGATGCTAGATGTTTATTGTAGGTGTTAAGCCTACTTTTGAAGGGGAGTGGTGGCACAGAGGTTACAGAAGGTGGACCTGTGATCGGAAGATCATCAAAATGTGGGGGAGATAGGTGAAGCACCCACACCTGTCTCCGCCCTCATTTGCCCCACCCTGGGCCCTTGATCAAGGCCCT
>JBBPBX010005829.1:51262-70643 GCA_038048925.1 Garcialebias charrua
ATATTTTCTCATGAATTTTAGTTGCTTATCTCAAGTTAATTTTCATAGTTTAATTGGTTTACAGTGAAATGCTTGGAGAGAACGTTGTTCTTAATTTTTGCAAAAGCAGATGAGGAGATGTGATATGCACCACCGATCTTCCTTCTGCTTTGCAATTTACCTTTGAGATTACATTCACCTGTTTGAAACTGAGGTCCACGTCGTGTAAGGTGCATTGAGGCTTTTTCTTGGCTGTAAATGGTGTGTTGTTTCTGAAAGTCAGGCTCACTGAGCCACATCGCGCTGAAATGCTGCAGATTAATAATGTAGGTTCCCCCAAGGAACAGCACTGATTGAATGGAAATCACTCACTGTGTCCTTTAAATACATACTGCAAATCAGCGGCTATCAAATGGCAGTCCAGGTTGGCTTGAAACACAGCAGTGAAGGCAACCTATGGGACAGATCTGGTTGGCAGGTCATAGACTGAGGAAATCCTCTGGATGGGGGACAAAACATTTCTCACATAAAGAAATTGGTCCAGATGACACTGTTTAACCTTTTTTGTTGTTATCTACCTGACCTGGATGATTGAGTTTACAACCCTTTTTATGGGTTAGGATAAATGTAGCTGTGCTGTTTACCCTGCTTCAAATAGCTTGAATATCCTTAACTATCATTCTCTTATGTCTGATGATCATATTGACAGTATTAAGTACTGTACTGTGTTTTTATACGTCTCTAGGTATTCATCACTTTCAGTTTCTGAGAAAATCTCTGAAACAAGACTTAGACTGTTCAGCCTGTTGAAACCTGTGCCTGAAACATGAAAAGAACACATCAAGAAATCCTTCACAGCAGGGAGCATATTTCACTCCAGTGGAGCAGAATTTTAATCCTTGCTGGAAAGAAAGATCCAACGTTCATCCTATGCATTCATTTTAGAGGGCAAGTCTTCACTCTCACTGATTCACTCGACACGGTCTTTCCTTCATTGGAGGCAACCATTTTTTCTTGTCAACCCCACTGTTTGTTACAAAGTTCAACAGCCATTAAAGTTTTTATTTATTCTGAATGTAAAACACAAACATTCTGTCATACTTTGGCGATTTTATTTATAGATGAAACATCGACATGAACATCAGTGTTTCCTCTACATTACTTGCCTTGGCATGTCACTCATTTCTTCCATGATTTTTGTGGACGGCGGTGGGGGTGGAGACGGAGACACATCTGTGTTGTGTGCTGTGTGTGTACAGAGAGTTTTCAAGAGGGGGTGGGGGATAGAGCACTTCCAATGTAGCTTTATAGCTAGCGCATCTGTAATGCATTCCGCTAGCTTAGCGCTTTTTCAGAGCCGGAAGTTGTCGATGGGTTCTGTTGACAGGGCGGGGCACTCTGTTTGTATAATGGTAGGGGAAACACTGAACACTCATCTCTGAAAGAAAGAATACATACATTTCCTGAAAAGCTCACCCTTTATATTGTAGGAGCAAAAGCAAAAGATTGCTCATCTTCTTCTGAAGTTTTTTCTTTCTGAGATCACAATACCACCAGCTCTCAAGAGACAGTAAATATTTGACACAAGGTTCACTAGTCTTTGAGAATCAGACACTTTTTTGCTCTAACATTAAGTTACATTAATAACTATGAGTTTTCTACTCGCATTAAATGTCAACAAACTGCACTGCTTAGTTGACAGCACAGTTTGAGGCACAGTTCTCCCTTTGTGATATATAGCTGTGTTCAAAATCTGAAATTATGAAAGAAAAGCAATCCTGCAATCTGTTTTTGAATTTGCATTTTAGTTGTGTTTCTTACTAGCAGAATGTGAGCAAAAGGCATCAATATCCTCCTCTCAGCTTTATATGCAACAGGTTTTGAGATGATGACTGAATTAATTGTGTTTCAATTTGGTGCCTCTTGTTTCCTCCTAAATACCTCCTTCCTCTTTTCTTGCCACTTTTCTTTGACATCCAAGGTTTTTTTATTTAATTTATTTTTTTAACACAAATCACATTGCTTGATTTTCAAAAGTAGATTTCCTCAAATAGAAAGTTACTGGTAAAACTGAATAAGAAATTAAATGTAGAGCTAACACAGAAAAAGCAGAATGACAACTTTTAAAAGACGTTGTCTTGAATAGGCTGCAATATAAATGGCATAAAACCATGTTAGATAAGAAGCTGGGCACTTGGTGCTTTAAACCATGACGCACAATCCTGATGCAAATTAACCCAAAGTAAAAATAAACCTGTGTCAAAACAGGATTGATCTTATGAGGGCGGACAGTCTGGAAAGAAGTTGCTAATGAGACAGCATTAATCTCATCCACCTTCTCTTTATAAGAGGTCATGTAACTGACAGCTTTTGTCATGCATGGAACAGCCACACGTGTAACAGAGGAAACACCCTTTTAACATGGTTGCCATGCACTGGTAATGGAGCCAAAGGAGGTAAACATCACGAGGAAATACTGTCAGTCAGAATCAGTAACACACACTTCGAGGCTTAAAACAGAAAGAAGGGGCTGGTTTATCCAGACTCTGAACAGAAGGAGGATTTTTTTGTGAAGAACTGAGATAAAAACATGTACGCATGTTTAGGATTTCTGATTTAGTTTGTGAACTCACTCGTGTAAATGTTATTTACCGTAAGTTTAATGAGCAGAAAACTGTCTCTAAATTACAAGCCTAGCATTCCTTGTAGCAAATTGCCCACCACCTTTCATGCCAGAGTTTTAGACTAAGATTGTCTAAATTGAGAAATGAGCAAAAAAAAAACAACAACAAAAAAACAAAAAAAACGTTCAGTCAAACCTTCAAATAAAATTTTCATGCAACAACTCATGTAGTTGCACATCTCTTAGTGCTTGGAGGATGTGCTGTGAATGACTATCAGCTACTATCACACCAAATGTCAGCTCAGTATCTGTAGAATTTAATGAGATAGGGCCATATTTGTGTTGGCTAAGGTTGATTAGCTGTAGAAATAATTCTAAACTGGGTTGGCCCAAAGTTATTGTGCTGTAAATGTACAGTAAAGAGTTACATTCTAAGTTTCAGTGAAATCTAACCTCTGGTTCATGATATATTTTGCTAATAGACTAAGAAGTTTGACATAATAATAATAATAATAATGAATTTAATTTATAACGCACTTTTCATTACTAAAAATCTCAAAGTGCTACAAAGTGCAACAAAAGCAAAGATAAAATAAAACAAGTGATAAAATCAAGTTAAATCAATAATAATATCAACTAAGATCAAAGATAAAATCATGTGGAGGCAGAATAGGCTTGCTTAAAAGAAAAGAAAAAGAAAACAAGTGATAAAATCAAGAAAAATTAATAATAATATCAACTAAGATCAAAGATAAAATCATGTGGAGGCAGAATAGGCTTGCTTAAAAAGAAAAGTCTTTAAGCCGCTTTTAAAGTCACCCAAAAGCCCCCTGGACAGGGGTTGAAACGTCTTTGCAACAAATAAAGTCCAGTTGATCTTGTATTGAACGCCTTTTTGATTTTATCATGTCCTGGACGACTGAGAATCTTCACCAGCACAGTGACTGTGGAGCTCTCAGGTAGTCAGGGAGGGAGTTCCATAGGCGGGGGGCAGCCACACAGAATGCCCGGTCTCCCATGGTCCTTAATTTGGTTCGTGGAATGTGAAGGAGATTACTGTTCTGTGATCGTAGAGACCGGGTGGATGAATATGGTGCAAGAATGTCCTTTAGATAGTCAGGTGAAGTTCCGTGTAAGCATTGGTGTGTAATGAGAGCAGTTTTGTACTGAATTCTGTAGGTGACAGGAAGCCAATGGAGGTTATGGAGAATGGGTGTAATATGTTCAAATTTACGAGCTCTCAACAAAATCCTGGCTGCACTGTTTTGAATATATTGAAGCTTCTGAAGGTTTTTGCCAGGGATTCCAATAAACAGGGAGTTGCAGTAGTCGAGCCTGGAGGAGACAAAGGCATGGACGAGTTTCTCAGCATCAGAAAAAGTTAGAGATGGGCGAAGTCTGGAGATGTTTCGAAGATGGAAGAAGCAGGTTTTAAACAGATGCTTAATGTGATTTTCAAATGTAAGATGAGAGTCCATTTTTATTCCAAGATTTGTAACAGAGGTGGAGAGGGGGATGTCTTGTCCAGAAAAGGAAATTGTTGTTAAAGTTGATGTTTGTATCTGGTGAGGGGTGCCAATCAGTATGGCCTCAGTCTTGGAGCAGTTTAATTGAAGAAAGTTCTGATTCATCCATGCCCTTATTTCCTCCAGGCAGGTAGAGAGGGCAGTGAGTGAAGATGGAGATGGGGATGCTCCAGTCCTGATGTAAAGCTGTGTATCGTCGGCATAGCAGTGAAAAGAAATGTTGAACTGATTAATAATTTGACCTAAAGGCAGCATGTAAAGGGAAAACAGCAGGGGCCCCAGAACTGACCCTTGAGGGACACCACAGGAGACACAGACTGTCTGGGAAGTGGCATTGCCAAGACTAACACATTCCAGCCTATTGGAGAGGAAAGATTTGAACCAGTCCAGGACAGTGTCACAGAGACCGACCTCCACATGAAGACGGTGGAGGAGGATACTATGGTCCACAGTGTCGAAAGCTGCAGTGAGGTCAAGGAGGACAAGGATGGAGGGAGAACCAGTGTCAGCAGCCATGAGGACATCATTGGTAACTCTCAGCAATGCAGTCTCAGTACTGTGAGCTGCTCTGAATCCAGACTGGAACTTCTCATACAGAGAGTGTTGCTGTAGGTGGTCCTGCAGCTGAGCAGCAACTGCTTTTTCCAGCACTTTAGACAGAAATGGGAGGTGGGAAATTGGGCGGTAATTAGAAAAAATGTCGGGATCCAAATTAGATTTTTTCAGAAGAGGCCTAATGATGGCAGTTTTTAGAGGCAATGGAACATGACCAGATTGTAGAGACTTGTTTATTATTTGTGTGATTAATGGGCTAATTGCAGAGTGATTGGATTTTATGAGAGACGAGGGGAAGGGATCCAGGGCGCAGGATGAAGGCTTCATTTTCTTGATGATGGACTCCACCTCACTCTGAACAACTTCATCAAAGCTGCTCAGGGACCCAGAATGCAGACGGGTAGATGGCAAACGAAGATCAGGGAGGTTGTGGAGCTGAGATCTGATAGTGTCAACTTTGTTTTTAAATGATGAAAGGAACAGGTTGCATTTTTGAACAGAGTCCTCAGGAGTTTGTTTAATGGGATTAAGCAGATGAGTTATTGTGGAGAAGAGCTGTTTAGAGTTTCCAGGGCAGGTGTTGATGATGTTGGAATAATATTTGGAGCGTGCTTCTTTAAGAGATAAAGCGTACACTTTCTGATGTTCTTTGTATGCCTGCTTATGTACAGAGAGACCAGATGATTTTACACGTCTCTCAATACACTCTAAAAAGAAAACAGTTGATCCAACTTAAATGAATCACTTCAATTGGTAACAAGTAATTCATTTAAGTTTTTCCAACTTAATTTGATCCAACTTAAATGAATCACTTCAATTGGTAACAAGTAATTCATTTAAGTTTTTCCAACTTAATTTTTTAAGTTTATTTTATTTGATAAATTAAGTCATACTAACTCAAAACAAATAGTTTCTTCTAAATTATAAAACCACATCATTCTGACTTAATTTTATGTAAAGTAAACTCAAATGTTTTAAGTCATTCCAAACCAATTGCTTCAGTTGGTAACAAGTAATTTATTTAAGTTTTTCCAACTGAATTTCTTAAGTTTATTTAAATTGATAAATTAAGTCATACTAACTCAAAACACATAGTTTCTTCTAAATTATAAATCCACGTCATTCTGACTTAATTTTATGTGAAGTAAACTCAAATGTTTTAAGTCATTCCAACCCAAACCAATCACTTCAATTGGTAACAAGTAATTCATTTAAGTTTTTCCAACTTAATTTTATAAGTTTATTTAATTTGCTCAACATTCAACATTACTTTCATTGTAATGAGAAATTAAGTTGGCTAAATAAATCTCCATTGCACAAATGAAATCTTTCAAGTTTTATTAACAAATGTCCACAATTCTTAAATCAAATCCAACAAAAGAAGCTGAATAATAAATTTGTGACCCATCACATCAAATAGGTTTATATTTCAAAGTGGTATGTGTAAATTTAGATAGTAAATGGTTAAAATGTTGGCCAACAATTCCAATTTTTTAAAATAAGATGAATGAATAACTTATCAAATGGTTTAAATTAAATATCTGAAATAAAATCTTCACACCAAATATCAAACCATTTTCATGATTAAGACAATACAATGCATTTGGCAGGATGATCTAAGTATGAAAATGTATTTCTAAAAGTCAGTAATATATATGTTTGCTTGTAGGTCATTTTGACCAAATTTGACTTTAACTCCTGTTTGATGATGTGATGGGTCACATATTCAGTATGAAGTTCTAGTAAAACTAACCCGCTTTCAAAAACAAGGAGCGAGTAATCTGGTGATCTGATATAAATACATTCAGATAATCCTCCTTTTAAAACATGGAGCGAGAAATCTGGTGATCTAACAAAATACTTTCAGCTAATCCTCCTTTTAAAACATGGAGCGAGAAATCTGGTGATCCAACATGTGTTCACATATAGACAACTTCAGTGTTGTTTCAGAAACAGTTCTCAACCATCATTAGCAAAGCACATCCATCATAAACAATTATCAACCATCAGGAGCAATTGACATCCATCATAAACAGTTTTCAACTATCATTATCAAATCACATCATCAGGAGCAATTGACATCCATCAGAAACATGTTGCAACCATCATGTATGAAAAACCAGTGCCTTAGTGTACAGTCCAGGAACTTTAAAAAGCTAGAAGCAGCAAAAAAACAGCATAGAAAAGAAAATTCCCTTACTTTGATTGAAGTGGAGGTAGACAGGCTTATTAGGTGGTTCTCATGTTCAAACATGGATCAAATGGAACTGCTTAGCCATTGAGCAATGATTCAACCATGGATGATGGGTACATGGGAGTCCAGATGTGAGTTCAGGTCAGGTGTGTGGTCCTGATGAGAGCAGGTCTGTCCATCAGGACAGGTGTGTTTTCCTGTTTTATCAGCAGTCATTTATGTGGATACATGTCAGGGTTAGGCACAAGGTGTTGATGTACAGGTAATGAATGGAGAGGAGTTGCAGGAGGTAGTAGGATGGTGAGGAGAGAGCAGAGGACACAGGTCTGTCCATGAGGTCAGGCGCAGCAGGTGTTGTCTGTTGAAAGAAACCCAAACAATTAACATGTGAAGTTAAAGCACGGTCATGACCTGCAATAAAAACATAAAACACAGACAGAAAACAAGTTTAACTCACTGTTAGGCACAAGGTGTTGACGCACAGGTGATGGAAGGAGAGGAGCTGCAAGAGGCAGGAGGAGAGGACATAGGTCTGTCCATGAGGTTAGGTGCAGCAGGTGTTGTCTGTTGAAAGAGACATGAACATGTGAAGTTAAAGCAGGGTCATGACCTACAATAAAAACATAAAACACAGACAGAAAACAAGTTCAACTCACTGTTGGGCACAAGGTGTTGACGCACAGGTGATGGAAGGAGAGGAGCTGCAAGAGGCAGGAGGAGAGGACACATGTCTGTCCATGAGGTCAGGTGCAACAGGTGTAGTCTGTTGAAAGAGACACAAACATGAACATGTGAAGTTAAAGCAAGGTCATGACCTGCAATAAAAACATAAAACACAGACAGAAAACAAGTTCAACTCACTGTTAGGTACAAGGTGTTGATACACAGGTGATAGAAGGAGAGGAGCTGCAAAAGGCAGGAGGAGAGGACACAGGTCTGTCCATGAGGTCAGGTGCAACAGGTGTCGTCTGTTGAAAGAGACAGAAACAATTAACATGTGAAGTTAAAGGTTCACTGTGTAATTTCTGCAGGACGCTGGGACTTAGAAAAATTTTCATCAGGTAAAAGCATTCTGCTCCCTCCCCCTCAGAGCCATACATGACTCTGAGGAGGAGCCACAGTCCGTTCTCTGTTGAACTTGAGTTCTGCAGCTCCGCCGCCTGCTGTGTGTCCGCTCGGAGCACTTCAATATTCTGTGATTATATGTTAATAAAACGTTTTAAAAATATAATAAAACCATGGAGCACTTGTCCAACAACACAAAAACCAGCAGAAATCAGCAGAGGTTCACGAAGCAACGTTGGACATGATTTAATTCGCTCGTGACTTCCTCATGTCTGTCAGTCGATGTCTGGTATGTCTGGAATGTTCCGCCCCCACTACATGTCCTGTGGCAGACGCTGCGAAGTTCTGTGATTACCGTATATGTTAATACAACGTTCTAAAATATATAATAAAACCATGAATCACTCGTCCAACAACACAAAAACACCCTGAAATCAGCAGAGCTTCACCAGCCACTTTGGACATGATTTAATTCGCTCGTGAGTCGTGACAAATCAATTTCCTCATTCCTGTGAGTGAAGGATGAAGCGATCACTTGACTTTTGGCAAAACAAAAACAAAATAAAAGTCCAGCTCTGGGACGAAGAAGGGATATTTAATACATTTGTGTCACATACAAATCAGTCCTGCATCGCTTTGCAATCCTTTGAATGAGAATGTGCTGAGGCTGGGACAGGCGGGGGCGTGACAAACAACTCTGTTTTTATTGGCTGGTCATTGTCCAAGTCACTCTGTTTTTTTAGTGTTTTTATAAATGCTGATAGAGAAGCAAGGGGACTATAATTTTTTTCAGAGATTACTTTGTCTAACATCAGTCTGTCAGTAGATAGTGACAGAGTGAAGAAATATGTTAAAAATATATTGTTTGAAAAGTTACAGACTACATTACAAAGTTACATAGTGCAGCTTTAAAGGGACTGTGTTACATGTTCATGAATCTGAATCTATCCTATAAAAAGGAGTATGAAAAAGCCTTCAGGTTGGAAGAAGATAAATTTAAAATACCAAGGTGGTGTAAGGAGAAGTCCAAGTTGGTGTGGCAACGTGAGGAGAGGCCCAAGGTGGTGTGAAGAGAGACCTGCAGTGGCGTAGCTGGAGCCAGAGGTGGCATGAGGAGAGTCACGAAGTGGTTTTAGGAGAAAGCTGTGGCGTGAAGGGAGGGCAGTGAGGTGGCATGAGGAGAGACTTGTAGCGGAGTGAGGGGAGGTCTGAGGTGGTGTAAGGAGAGACTTGTAGCGGAGTGAGGGGAGGTCCGAGGTGGTGTAAGGAGAAGCCAAAGGTGGTGAAGAGAGGCCCAAAGTGGTGTGAGTAGAGGCAAACGGAGTTGCTGCAGATATCGAGGCCCAAGTTGAAGTAACCACGCCAAATGAGATAAGTGAGACCAGTGACGGGACCTGCCAGCTTGGACGATGTTAATCCGGGATTGTGCGAGTCATGCCGAGCAGGCTTGGGAAGGGAGGAGGATACTGTAGCAATGAAAAACATGGAGGAGATGAAAAAAATATCAGATTATTTTCTTTTTCATCTGAGTTAATATTCTTTAACGTGTGGTTGTTGTGATATTTTCCTCGCAAAACACAACTAAGAAATAAAAAAAGTCAGTAATTATATAGAGTTAAAAAAAAAAAATCTGATCCACCAGCTGAAGCCCACAAAGATGAGTGATGCTCTCAACACTGACCCATTAAGGAGCAGAAACTGGTGTCATGATGCCTCTGGTTATGCCATTTTTAGCTAATGGTAAATGGAGCTTATTTATATAGCGCTTTCCAGCCCCCTGTGAGGAGCCCCAAAGCGCTTTACAATACCAGCCATCCACCCATTCATTCAGACATTCATACACCGGCAATGGTAGCCTGCCTTGCAAGGCGCCATCCAGACCTACCGGGAGCAACTCTGGGTTAAGTGTCTTGCCCGGGGACACAACGACAAATGGTGGGCGGATGCAGGATTCGAACCTCCAACCTTCCGATCAGGGGTCGACTGCCATTACCACTACACCACGGCCACCCCATAATACAACTTGATAAATCATTTCCTGGCTTGCAGTGATAATAAATGACTTATCTGGTCACATTAAATAACTACTTTTAACCAAAATAAACTTTATTAAAATAGCCCCACTGCATCTAAATTCATGCGCGTATAAAACTGAAATAATTCCTGCTCAAAGAGTTCATTTTGCCTTGGACAAGAGAATTAAGCCTTGACTGATTTATTATTATTGCTTGTTTGTTATTGTTGTTGATTTTTAGTTTGATTATTTTTGTAATAAAACTTAAAAGACAACTTTATTCGGATGATTATTCATTTGTTCTGGTATAGAACTCCCTGTAATAACATATTCACCCTTTACTAATCAGAATCAGTCACTGAAGTACTTTGTAGAATTAAAATATATTGATTAAGTTGTTGTTGGTCAGTAAACTGACCAGTGGGTGCCAAACTTTAATGAATGAAAACATAAATAAAACAAATGTAGTGGGGCTGAGATGGAAAAGGTGTCATCCTTCTTCCTCCATCTCACCCTTCGTTATGGCTACAAGCTTCTACATCATGAACCCCTAGTCTAAAATCACTGTGAAAACAAAGCACTGTAATACCATTTGGTTATGTGCTGCTGATCTCATGCTGCTGATCTATTTCATGTTGCTGTGTTCACTCGTCCTCATCTGCTCACACAGACTCATGTTCGTGCTGCTATTGTTTGGCGCATTGTTTTGTACTAGTAGTGCTTAGTGTATTTTTAGTTTAGTGTATTTTAGTTTAGTGTATTTCTTATTTCATGTCTCGGATCTTTTTTACTGTTTTTCTTTACAATTTGTATTTTTTTTGGATGTAACTGGGACCCTGTCCATAGTTTCATTCCACCTTATGTACCACATGTGATATGAATGACACACATTGACCTTGAGAACTGAAAGAACAAATTATGCTTCATAGCATCCTCAGTAAAATGCTTAGCCCCCCTTAGCACCTGCAGAAAAATATCTCTGGAGCCGCCACTGGTACAGAATACTTATATTAGTGTAAGAATTAAACGGGGGGTCAGTTTAATACTGACCTCCTTTTTACCTTAATTTACTTATTCAGATTGAATAGTAATTTCACGGATTCTCTTCTTTTTCAGTTTATTCAATATTTCTGTGATCTTTATGATGGATAAATAAACAGAGCCATTAAGTGACAATGGACACGTTAACTTAGTTTGATATGTCAAAGAGACACTATCATTTATTTAAAATAAATCAACTAAATTAACACCATTACACTTGATTGACATGATTTCACTTTCTTTCAATTCAAATACGTCAGCACACTTATCAGGCCCAAGGTCAGCCAGAGCAGAGAGAGCTTTGTTTAGGGAACAGACAGAGAAAGCTGGAGCCTTGTTCATGATTAAACTGTCTTCTTATTTCTAAACAAAACAGTCGGGTCTCTGTGACCCGATATTTCCCTTTAACACAGCAGTGAAACACAGTTTAACTCTCAAAGAATAACACAGCTTAAAAGCACACATCATGAAAATGACAAAAGTTATTCTTTTGATCACATCAGCTTAAAATCAAAGATAGAAATAGTCTCTTATTGGTGACTATGTTATCAGATTATAGCTAAATGAATGATTTTGTAGTAAATGTCTTGCTTTACTGAGAGGTCAGTAAAGGTCATCACTGGACAGTTCAAAAACCTTAATTTGACCCTGGGTAGGTCCACTACATTAGCTACTTACTTATAAAGCAAATACTGTATGGCTCACCTTGTGTATCAATAATGGTTGGGTCCAGGGTCCAGGCCTGAGGGAAGAGAGGTGATGTTAACTCAATGTTCTTCTTACAAACATTAATCACTTCACAATTATATTTTTTTTGTAAAAGGCAGCCGATGGAGTTTAGTTTTTTAAGAGCTGAACTTTTTGACTGAAGTGTTGACGTGATTGATGTCTCATAGCAACGCTCAGTAACTCTAAAGCTTGCGCATAAATAACATTCAGACTTAGATCCAGATCTTTAAAAACTCATACAGTTTGTGTTATTGCTGCTGTTGTTGTAGCGCAGTTTCAGTAACAGCTGCTTTTCTTCGTTCACGTTCGGGTGACGTCGTTTCCAGCGCGTTCACGTTAGACGTGTTGCTGCAGATCCAGTCTTGTAAAACAACGTCCACTCAGCTTTGGATGTGCGCTCGTCAAAAAAGCCATTACGTTTCCAAACAGGAGACAGTACACGACATGCTAACGGCTAAATGCTGCATGTGCTTCGCGTGCTACGCGATAATAGCTCCGTGCTGAAACGCGGCCAGGAAATTTAGTTCCGCGGTGCATATAATCTCCCGTTAATAACGTTCAATGAATGAAAAAATAACCGAAACGGTACGCAGATGGACCGAACCGAACGTGCTGTACCAAAACGGTTCGGTACACCCACTTGTACCGTTACATGCCTACAACACAGTATCATATTTTCTTACCGGACAACGCAGTCAGGACAAGTGTGACTAGGACCTAGCCTAGCATAGTAGCAGTAACGTAGCACTCTGCGCTCACGCCGCGGGACTATTAACAATATATATAACTAGAAAACTAACTTGTGCGTTTAATCATACTTAAAAAGGGAACCCTTTTCATTTTAAAAGATAACTGCCATAATAAATAACTTACTCTGAACGTCTTCCTCAGATGATGCGGGAGAAAAATGGCTGCCGATTGCATGTGCGCTCGGCTCTGTGAAAATGTACGTCATGACGTCAGACGCAGGATGACACAGCCGCAAGAAACTAACTGTTTCACTTGGACTCACAGTGAAATATTTACTTCTGATAAATATGAAGGACTTCTAAGTTAATTGAGCCCATGAAAGTACATTGTTTTAACTAAATCAAAAGAATTAGGTCAGATCAATGTTAATAAATCGACAACAAGAACTACAGCCCAAATACACTTCTTAGAGTGTAGCACAGCCAGTTGCCTTCATCTTGCGCAGCTCACCAGTGTACCAGGGGGCTGAACGGGAGAAAGACACCAGTCTTGTTTTCAAGGGAGCATGTAGGTCCAGAAGCTCCTGGAGAGATTGGTTGTAGTAATCCACAGAGTCATTTGCAGATGAATGATTGACAGCGGTCAGGGCATGAAGATCAGCAGACAGAACATCACAGGAAATGTTTTTTAAAGTCACGGAACTGGATAGGTCATTTTGGGTTTGAAGCAGGCGAAGATGAAGGCACTTCCAGAGAGATGACACTGTGGTCCGAGACACCCAGGTCATATACAGATAAGTTATTGATGAGTACAGTGTCTGTAATCACCAAATCCAGAGTATGCCCCCTGTTGTGCATAGGGTGTCTACATGTTGGGTGAGATTGAGAGAGTCCAAAAGAGACTTAAAATCTGTTGCCAGAGGGGAAGAGGAATTGTCTATGTGGATGTTTAAATCGCCAAGAAAAATAGTTTTCACAGGGGAGGTGTAGAAAAAAGTGAGGAAGTCATGCATCTCTGAGTTAAATGAAACATGCGGTTTGGGAGGCCTATAAATCAATATAACGTTCATCAGGAGTGGGGCTTTGAAGTTGAAGGCCAAACATTCAAAAGAAGAAAAATCCTGAGAAGCCAGATGAGATTAGGCTTGTTATAGATAAACCGATTCGACCGGATATCCAGTTTGACAAGCTAGCGATGTGGTTGCATCGGTAGCAGCCACGTAAACCGACAGCAACCAGCCACAAATCCAGAGATGAACCGGTTGAAAAGACATGGACCGGGTATTGCGAGACTTGCTGGGTTTACAATGCGTTTCTAAAACAACGCGAGAGTTGGAAATGCCCGCGAAGCTATTCTCACGCATGCACCGTAGCTCACCAAGACGACGAGCATGGATGTAAATAGTAGCAGCAGCGCTAGCGAGTCACCGCGAAAGATTTTCAACACATCAGCCAGACAAAAATCTAAAGTGTGGAACGTTTTCGGGTTTTACAAGAAGGACGGAAAACTCGACAAAAGCCATGCTATTTGTAAGCTATGCAGCGCACCTCTGAAGTACACTGGTAGCACAACAAACCTCGAACAACATGCAATGAGGAAACACAGAGAGGAGTACTGCAAACTGCTCAAGCCTCATAACAACGAGCAGGAGCGTGCAGCTGCATTACACAAAGCGACGGGTAACGTTATCACTCAATTTTACGGGCAACTCGGTGATAGTTCATCACAAGCTACACATGCCTTGTAGATCTCTTCCACACTGCAGCAGCTCTGGACCCCCGTTTTAAGTCCCTGCCCTTCCTCAGTAGCCATGATGCAGAGAAGACATTCACAAGCCTATCAGTAGAATCAACATCCCTACACCACAAGGTAAATCCCCCAACACTCTGTCAAAATACATATTACAGTTGTAGTGATATAGGCCTCTGTCTTGACCTTCAAGTACACCTCTCCACATCTCTCTGAAACTCTAAGTGTTACACCTTCATGGACACTTATATATTTTAACAATTATTATGAATTAATGGACACTAATTAATCAGATTGAACTTTCTCTTTAATGTGTGTTAATTCAGAATTGATCTACAGTATATTTTTGTCATTTTTAATGATGATCTGTTACTTTCATGAGCTTTGACCTTCTGCTGGTTTTATTTCTGCAAAAGCAAGCAAGACTCTGTCGCTAAGACACAGTTCAGGGTAAACTGTTAGCTGTTCAGCTTCCTTCTCTGTTTTGTCTGTGAAAGTAGACATAACATTAGCTGTGTTCACAGGCAGGCCATCTGGCCGATTTTATGTAAACAGTTTTCCTGGTGTCCGTCAAGAGACTTCCTGCCTATGGGATCATACATCTTTCTTTTATTTTGTTATAACCAGCCAATAGTTATTCAGGAGGTGGTTCAGATCCCGCCTCCCTATAAATGGGCACTTCCTGCATTGGCCTTTAGAGTTTTGGAGGAGAACGAACGGTCAACCTGTCTCTCCTCTCTGAAAGCTGGAGACGTCCCGGTCATATGTCAACGACCCACGTCTCAGCGGGGATCAGTGTAAAGCCTTACTTTGATCCATTCACTCCGTTCTGAAGAATTTGTTTTCTAAAGTTTTATTTTGAAAGTCAGCCTGCGCGCTCGACCGTTGGTTCCTGCCGAGGGAGGCGAGTTCCTCGTATCGTGAATCAGCACACTCACTCACGCTGAAGTCCAACTGGACGGCCACTGGACAAACCCATCCACGTGTGTGTCCACAAACTTCTCCACTCTTGTCTCCCAGAGACGAACCTCCAACAGGTAAAGAGCCGTGGTGTGTTTGAACGTGCGGGAGCCCAGCCAGTCTGCTCGTGTGGGGGAAACGGTGTCACCCAGTCTGGTTCAAAGTAAACAACTTTAGCTTAACTTAGCTCCAGAACTCCTTCCTCCTATTTCTTATTTTTCATAAGTATTTAATCTGTCAAGTTTTGTGCCAACAGTTAAGTTTTAATTGTCTGTTTGTTTTAATTTGAATTCTTGTCAACGTAGTTATTAAATCAGAGCTAATATCGATACAAATGTTAATGTAATTCTTGTGATAGTTTCAATAAAAGGTCTATTCTTTTGGTAGACCAACATAAATTGAAGTCTAAGCGTGAAATTACATTTCTGGCTAATCACATCGTTAGATTTGTTGATTTAATCTGAAAAAGTTGAGACCCCGCACTTTGGTGGCAGTTTGTGCAGATAAAAGTCTGCTCATAGCTGCACGTCTAAACTATAGGTAGTCAGTAAACTGACTAATAACTCCTATATTGTTACATTTATTGGTGGCCCGTGACGGTCTTCTGAAAGATTAAATTGATAAGTTGTTTTTGTAGCTTATTTTTGTTACGGTGTTGTTGGCATTAGTTTTGCATCCTGGTTTTGGTCTTATAAGAATAGTTCTGGCTGGTGGAGTGTCCGGGAGTTGCTGATCGTGGCATTGTCTGGATTATTTTGCCGATAGAATTATTTGATGTTTCACATTTCAACGTCTGTTTGAAGCTGCTGAGTGATAAATGTTTTGTTTGTTTTTGTGAGACGTTTCATTACGTGTCACGAGGCTGCTTGCATTGTTCATTTTGTGACCGCCGTGTCACCACTGCTTCATCTTGTTACATCTGCGGTTTGCTGTTGAAGGTCTGTTTCACAAATTTGCTGCTCCATTTTACCTAATCTGTTACAACGTGTTTGCCGAGGTTCGGGAAAACCCACTCCGCTAGTTTGGGCCGGACCGAGATCCGGTTCCGTTTGACGTAAAGTCCGTTGTTGTACACGGTTAGTGTGCTGCCTCCCCTGGGGGCGTGAGAGCTAGCTTGGTTGTGTTTTAGCTCATTGACAGTATTTTCTGCGGTGTAAAAATACGTTTATTTTGTGGAAGAGAGTCCAGTACTTTGAGCCGAGCTATAATGCTAAACGGTACCGACAAGATGGCTGCTTAAAACGCTGTGATTGGTCCATTGTGTGTCGCGTTCAAGAACGTTGGTTTCTGTAGACTCTGGTTGTCAGATTCATTTTTGCACACATTTCTAACAGTTTATTTGTGTTGTTTGAGTTCTATGCGCGTGATATCGTCGAAGACTGGCTTAACCGCGGTGTTTTGCGATATTTATGACTGTTTTAGAACGTTGAAAAGACCGTTCCACGCTTTTGTTCGACTGACCGCAGGTCCGTGAACACACCGCTCGAACGGCACGTCACTAGTGGGTGGCGTTAGGTTTGGAAGACACAGTTTCCCATGAACACTTGGGTTTTAGAACTACAGTTCTGTCTTCGCTGTGATTGGTCGATTACGCTGTATGTGTTGACGCATGCGCAGTGGGTGAAGCCCCGCTCCTCGTCACTTTTCACTTCACAGCTTATCTCAGACGAGTTTCCGTGCTTGTTTGTCCATTACTGTCATTAAAAAGACTGTTTAATCGCGGTGTTTTTGAGATTTTAATGGGTGGATTGAGTCGGTTGCTCTGAAAAACTGCCGATCGCCATGTGACCAGGTCACGTGACACCGATTTTGCCGGTTTTATGAGGACCGACCTTATTTCTTTTAAACGCAGTTTAAAGGGTTTCACAGTCAACCGATTTTGCTCACATGATTTCGTTTTGTGAGCCTGGGTTTTAGAGCTTTTCACGTTACGCTTTAGATCTGTCTGATTGATGCTTTTCATCCGTGTTGGATGTCTGTGTGGGCTGAAAGCTACGGCTGCGCTCACTGGTGATAACAGCGCCTCTATAGCGGTCAGATAGAGAGATTACAGTCGCTGTGATAAACTCACTTCCAGCGCTGTGCCCCCTGCTGGTTACATTGAAAGACGCAGTCTTCAGGTAATTTGTACATGCTGACTGTTCCCGTTTCAGAAGAGGAACATTTTTGAGGATATTGTACTCACAGCACACTTTATTTTGATTTTCACATAAAATCAAATGTTGATGGCAGAACAGTTACACAGATTTAATACAGACATGTCTGTTGTTGATAAAATTTGACACTTTTATCATTGATTCTGTGCAAAACAAACTGTTTTTATTTTTATTTTAAACTGCAAGTTTAAAATAACACACATGAGGCTTCTTTTGTCTTGATTTTAACAAAATCACACAACGACAGCCGTTTTGTTTGACCTTGTCACAGGTCGACAAATTACTAGACATCACTGATTTTTCCGCTCATTCTCAATCAGTTCATCTGGACAGTTTCTTTTTAGCAGAAACGTTTCACCCTCACTCCACACTGATTTTTATTTCATTTAACATCTTGGATGTTTTCTGAGCAGCTCATACACTTTGCATATTTGCAAGCTGCGATATGAGACCCACTTTATTTGATTTTTCACAGAACATCAGTACAAAGATGGACGTTCAAACAGGTGAACCACCTGAGGGGGGCTCCTCTCCTATCTATCCTAGATGGATGGATGGGGGCCTTGGGATTCCTGCCCGTGCTCCACGCATTTTGGGGGAATCTGCCTCATCGTATGCTAATTACTTAGCTGCTAGGAACGTCCATCAGGATAAGTGGGAAAATCCCCTGTCATTCTACGACAGGCTAATCTCGGTCTACTCCGGGGGAAAAACTATTCCTGGATTAGAGGAAAATATGGAGTTTAAACGTCTTTTCATTATGAATCTTATGCCTTTTCAAATGAAATGTGTTCATTTCAAGGTTGATTGCAAAAAAGATTCCATGGAAGTGATAAGACAATATGCTACGTCAGTTTTTGAGGCCGAAATACAACCTAGGATACCATCAGAGGGTTGTACAGGTCAAAAGGTCACATCCCACTCGCAGGAAGTAGTAGAGGTTCCCTCTCCTTCAAAGTGCGAGAGGTCACAGGTTTTTCATAATAACATACATCAGCATGGTGCTACGAGCTGTAGGAGTTCTGAACCCCCTGCCCCTCAGGTTGAAAACCTTGAGAGGAGCAGAGAACCACACAAGGTAGGTGTTCGCCCTCCAGATGAACCCAGATGGTCCGGATCGAACCAAAAGAGTTCTCTCATGGATCTCACTGTGGGTGAACTTCGAGAGATGTTGATGTCTGGGTACCGTGACCCTTTGAAAAGTGGTCTGTCCCGACATGTGCTCCCGAGAAGCGGCCCTCCTGCCCCTGCCCCGCTCGAGACATGCAATGAGTCACACATGCTCCAGATTATGGAAGCGGCGCCTCCGCGCGAGGACGTGACTGAGGATGTGGTTTGTTTGTCAAATGATTTGAATGTTACAGTGGTTGACCACGCTGACACAACGTATGACGTTGTCCTTGATGATAACACAAACAACCTTGTTCCACCTGATGAAGCGACGCGCAGCACTGCCTTTTGCAACAACTCAGTGCACACAGTTGACAACAACAACGTCAACACTGACATAAATGCTGACAGCAAACAAATTGCTGATGATCAGCGTCCTGAAAGTCCAGATGCTGACAGCAAGCAAATTGCTGAAAATCCACATCCTGAAGGTCATGAGGCAGACAGCCATCATGATGCTGACAGCGACGATGATTACACGGACAGAGTCACACGTACACAGACACGTGTGGAAAAACCTGAACGGTTTCTGTGTCACTTTGTAAGAAGGGGTATAGCTAAGAGAGCTTACCTGCCACTCACATTGGAAGGGGTCCTAGAGCAAGAAGCACTCCTGGTTAGCGGCTCAGACGTGTCTGTCATGTCAGCCAAACTGTTTGAGGAGCTAAGGACCGCCGCTAACGATGTTGGCAGGCAAATACCCTTTGTGAAAGACACTTATGGTGATCAACAGGGCCTCGCAAAGACGAGAACAACCCTAATAGCCATGGTTCACATGCAGATTGGCGAGATGTCACTATACCACCCGGTATATGTGTCTGATCTTGACTCACTCCGGGCTCCATTTGTGGTTGGCCAAGATTTTATAAATCGCTTTGAAGCGATTATAAATTATGGCAATCAGACAATGTGGGCCACAGTGAGCAGTCC
>JBBPBX010005830.1:0-20535 GCA_038048925.1 Garcialebias charrua
GCTCCCTCCGCAGCCGTTCAAGGTGCTCCCGAGGCTTCCTTCCGTTGGCCTGATCACTGGTCTTGGCGGCCTGCTCCTCCTGCGTCCACCCGGACATCTCATCCCTGCTTGCTGCTCGACGCTTGCTCAGTTTCTGGGTAAGCTCTCGCATTGTTCACTAGTGGAGGGGTCCTTCAGTCGTGGACGACGCCTCCCTCTTCCTTTCTGGCAGCTCGAGTGGGCTTTGCTTTTCTCTGGTGGCCCATGCGGGTTCGCTCTGGCAGCCCATGCGGGCTCTCTCTGGCAGCTCGAGCGGGCACGCTCCCTTCTCTCATTCCTCTGGCAACCCTTCTCACGGGCTTCCTTTTCACCTTTCGGCCAGTCCCTCGCCGGCTCGCCCCTGGCTATGTTTGGGGGGAGGGAGGAGTATATCCATAATCTATCTCCCCATGCCGGACATTCAAGCTCTCAGCAGTCCGGCATGCATGCAACTTGAGCCGAATCACTTCCCCCTTTTGTCTTCTTTCCATGGAAAGGGGCTGGAGCCCATGCACGCTCGTTCTTGGTTGCCCCAACGGGGCTTGTTCCCGGGAATGCGGCTGTTGCCCAGTCCGAGAAATGAGGCTGTCGTTGCCCAGTCCAAGTAAAGAGGCTGTCGTTGCCCAGTCCAAGTAAAGAGGCTGTCGTTGCCCAGTCCAAGTAAAGAGGCTGTCGTTGCCCAGTCCAAGTAAAGAGGCTGTCGTTGCCCAGTCCAAGTAAAGAGGCTGTCGTTGCCCAGTCCAAGTAAAGAGGCTGTCGTTGCCCAGTCCAAGTAAAGAGGCTGTCGTTGCCCAGTCCAAGAAAAGAGGCTGTCGTTGCCCGGTCCAAGAAAAGAGGCTGTCGTTGCCCGGTCCAAGAAAAGGGGCTATCGTTGCCCAGTCCGTGAACAAGGCTGCTGCCCAGCCCATGAAAAGACGGTGTTGCCCACGCATACTCGGGCAGCCAGACCCTCGCCAGCTCGGCCCCGGCAATTTATTTTTGGGGGGTAGATATCCATAATCTATCTCCCTATGCCGGACATTCAAGCTCTCAGCAGTCCGGCATGCAAAGCAATGCCCTCCGCCGGGGCCCGAGCGCCAAAGAAACCTTAATCAATAAAACATTTTAATTGTATTCTCTCTCTCGTTTTGTGAGTCTCTTCAGGTTGAAATGAAGTCGAAGACGCAAATTCAACAATGGCAGGACTCACAGCTGCATCGAATCACTCATCAACTGTCCACCTGGATACAGCTGCATCGAATCACTCATCAACTGTCCACCTGGATATAAGGCACCCCTTTCCTCAGCTCTTCCTGTTTGCCCGTTGCCAGTCTAGTCGCCTCCCTCCGCCTCCCCGTCTCCTCCTGGGGTTTCTGGTTCCTCTGTCCTCCCCTGTTCTTCGTCCCGCCTCCGCCGCCTGGGGTTGTCCTGCTCGCCTTCGTCTTGGTCCTGCTGCTGTGTGCGTTCCTGCTTCCTGTTCCCTGCGACCCGGCCGGTCATGGCAGATGGCCGCCTGTCCTGAGCCTGGTTCTGCTGGAGGTTTCTTCCCCTCGGGGGAGTTTTTCCTTCCCGCTGTCGCTTCGTGCTTGCTCAGGACGGGGTTTCTGCGCTGGTGTTCGTCTCCGGGTTGGCCGGAGCCGTCGGCCGCTGGCTGGCTGTCATTCACGTACCGGTGGGATGGATTGGACGTCTGCGTTCCCTTCTGAACCACCGGGTTCGGGTCCCGGGGGGGGGGTAGATATCCATAATCTATCTCCCTATGCCGGACATTCAAGCTCTCAGCAGTCCGGCATGCAAAGCAATGCCCTCCGCCGGGGCCCGAGCGCCAAAGAAACCTTAATCAATAAAACATTTTAATTGTATTCTCTCTCTCGTTTTGTGAGTCTCTTCAGGTTGAAATAAGATATCTATGCACCAAACCCCAACCTCTCCCCCCTCCAGTCCCAATGCCCCACAAAGCCACATCCCAGACCCCCCACCCTCACTACGTAACGGAGCCGATCAAAGAATGCCAAATAGATTGATCCAATGTGTCGGCAGATGCTGTTTCAAGACTAATATGATCTAACAGAAGATTTTTATACTGATTAATGCTAAGATTATTTTTATTTTTCCAATTTACGAGTATGGTTTTCTTTGCGATGCATAAGGCAGTGAAAAGCATATAGGATGTATTTTTTTCTAGTATAACATCTTCAAAGATACCCAGTAAGCAAACAGATGGAGAGAGTGGGATATTAAATTTCAAACATTTAGACAAGTCTTCACATACCTGTACCCAGAACCTCTGAACGGGTGGACAGAACCAGAGCGCGTGAATATAATCATCAGGTGTATTACTTATGCACTGTGAGCACTTGTTAGATGGTATAAAGCCCATTTTAAACATTCGCTGACCTGTATAATGTACTCTATAGAGAACCTTATATTGTATTAATTGTAAATTGGAGATTCTAGTCAATTTAAAAGTATTTGAACATACTTGAGACCAAATTTTTTGTTCAAAGTTGATTGATAAATCTGACTCCCATTTTTCAACAGGTAGTGCTATCGAGTCATCGATTCTAGACAATTTTTTGTATATTTTAGATAATAATTTGGGTGGTTGAAAATTAATAAACTCTAACACACATGTTGGTGTTTCCAACACTGTTTTATTAAGCTTAAATTTCTTTTTTACAATTGACTTAATTTGTTGGTATTGTAGGAAATATTTATTATCAATGCCATATTGTATTATTAATTTATTAAATGGAATAAAGTCTATACCCTCAAATATGTGATCCAGACATTCAATACCTTTCATTCTCCAACCTGAGAAATTTAACATATTATTTTCTTGTTGAATGTCAGGATTGTTCCAGAGAGGTGTATGTCTGCATGGGAGTAGTGAAGACTTTGTCATTTTCAGATACTCCCACCATGCTGTCAGAGATGAGCCAATATTGATGCTCTTAAAGCAGACATGTCTTTTTAAATCTGTACTGATAAATGGTAGATCTGAAATCCTAATATTATTACATAAAGTTTGTTCTATATCTATCCAAGTTTCATCTAGTGCGTTCGGTTTTAACCACTTTGATATATATTGTAACCTGTTGGCTAAATAGTAGTAATAAAAGTTTGGAAGTTCTAATCCTCCGGTATCTTTAGATTTCTGTAATGTTTTTAAACTAATACGTGGAGTTTTATTTTTCCAAAGGAATTTAGATATAGAAGAGTCCAGGGACTTAAACCATTCAGTTGAAGGTTTATTTGGAATCATTGAGAATAAATAATTTATTCTCGGCAGCACCATCATTTTTACTGAGGCAACTCTTCCCATAAGTGATATGGGTAGAGATCTCCATCTAGTAAGATCGTCTTCAATCTTCTTTAATAATGGGATATGATTTAATTTTATTAAATCCTCCAATTTAGGAGAGATATTAACACCTAAATATTTAATGTTACCTGATTGTAGTCTTTCATTAAGAGAATTATTAAACACGCAATTTATTGGAAGAACTGTAGATTTTGTCCAGTTTATAGAATAATCAGAAACTTTTGAAAATGAGTTTATTAACTTAATAACATTAGATATTGAGTTTCCTGAGTTCTCAAGAAAAAGCAAAACATCGTCAGCATAAAGACTAATTTTATGTTCTATGTTTCTACCCTTTATGCCTTTAATATCAACACTTTGCCTTATTGCTGCTGCTAAAGGTTCAATAAAAATAGCAAATAATGCTGGTGAAAGTGGGCAACCTTGCCTGGTGCCCCTCTGTAAACAGAAGCTTGAAGATAATTGATTATTTGTCCTGACGCACGCTGTTGGTGAACTATATAATATTTTTAACCAGTTAATGAAGTAATTCCCAAATCCAAATTTATTTAAGGTAGCAAATAAGAAATTCCAATTTACTCTATCGAATGCTTTTTCAGCATCTAAAGAAAAAATAGCTGTTTCAATATTTTTAAAATACGAATACTCTATTACATTATATAATCTTCGTGTATTTGTGTTTGAGTGTCTTCCTTTTATAAATCCGGTTTGGTCTGGATGTATAATAACAGGAGTTATCTTCTCTAGTCTTTTAGATAAGACTTTACAAATTATTTTAACATCAACATTAATAAGAGAGATTGGACGATAACTGGTAGGTAATACTGGATCTTTGCCTGGTTTTAATAAGAGACTAATGTTGGCTGAATTCATATGTGTTGGTAGCCTGCCATTTTCTTCTGACTCAAGTAGCACTCTATAAAATATGGGTTCCAGTATATCCCAGAATTTTTTATAGAATTCTACTGGATATCCATCAGGACCTGGAGATTTCTTATTAGGCATGCTTTTAATTGCTTCATGGAGCTCATCTGATGTTAATGGTGAGTCTAGTTTTGTTGATTGACTAACATCTAGTTTTGGAAGTGTTACTCTCTCTAAGAATTCATTAATATCCACATTAGATGGATTTATTTGTGGAGTGTATAGAGTTTTATAGAAATCTTTAAAAACATCGTTTACTTTTCCCTCATCATGAATTATATTTCCATGTTTATCTTTAATACCATATATTGATGTTTTTTCTTTATTTATTTTGAGTTGATTAGCTAAAAAGCTCCCTGATTTGTTACCGTATTCAAAATTATCTAATCTAAGTCTTTGTATCAAAAATTTATTTTTCTTATCAATAAATTCATTTAGTTGTAATTTTAATTTGCGTAGCTTTTGCTGTGTTTCCTCTCCTTGTAAACCTTCTAATAATTTGATTGATTTCTCTAATTCCTCAATACGTTTATTTTCTTTTTTCTTTTTATTTGTTGAATAGGATATTATTTTACCTCTCATAACTGTTTTCCCAGCCTCCCAAAGTGTACATGCTGATGTTCCTGGCAAATCATTAAACTCTAAATATGATGCCCATTCTGTTTTAAAATATTGCAAAAATTCTTCTTCTTGAAGCAGTGATGTATTTAATCTCCAATTTATATTTTTTCTAGTTTCTTTTTTATAATCTAAATTTAGAGTAACTGGTGCATGATCGCTGACAGCAATAGGGTGTATCTTAGTGTCTGAAATGTTGGTCAGTAATGAATTGCTTACTATGAAATAATCTAGACGAGAATATGAATGATGCACATGTGAAAAGAAAGAATATTCTTTGCTATCAGGGTGAAAAGTACGCCATGCATCGCAGAGTCCATAATCATTCATATACTGTTTAACTATATTTATAGATTGCCAACTGCGTTGAGTTCCCACTGTATTCAGTCTGTCTATTTTGTCATTGAAACCAAAGTTGAGATCACCTCCCATTACCAGTGAAGAATCCATGTGTTTTGATAGAGTGGAAAAAAAGTCATGAAAAAAAGAAGCGTCGTCTACATTCGGCCCATATATGCTAACTATACAATAATTTTGTCTAAATATAGATAATTTTAATATTATATATCTACCGTGTGGGTCTATAACCTGATCTAATACTGTGAAGTTAACATTTTTATGTATAAAAATTGCTACCCCTCTTTGTCTTGAATTATAGCAGGCTGAGAATACATTAGGAAACTCTGAAGATTTTAGCTCATCCACAGTTGAGGCCAATTTATGAATTTCTTGGAGTAATACAACATCTGCCTTTAATCTTTTAATCTTGTTAAAAATCCTATATTTTTTAAGTTGGCTACCTGCTCCATTAATATTCCATGTGACAAACCTTAAAGTGCCCATACTTGTGATTGTGAGAATATAGATAAACCACACCCATTATAACAAATATATATATATAAAAAAAACACAGTTACAAACATAATCAGTGAGAGTTGACTATTTATCATTAAGAAATAAGCTAAGTATTGTTCTAGAATATACATCATGGATGTGTTTCTTTATGAGGTACATGTGTGAATTGGCATGAGTGTATATCTTCCCTTGTGCTTGCGTGCTAACAAATGATATAGAGAGGTCAAAAGAAACAGACAAACAAGATAAAATTAAAAGAAAAACAAACAAGCAAAAAACAACAACAAAATCAAACAATAACCACTGTGACATTTACCTTCACCAGTGCAGACACCGAGCTGTGCTTTAAATTTTATTTACAAATACCAATTAATTCACCTCCAGTGTAACAAGCATTCAACCAGGACGTTCAACTAAACCCCCCACGGGCCATCATCAAAAGCCAATCGCTCATGAGTTATTTATCAGTACTTCTTATCAATAAATATCTATGTTTTATGAAAAAATATATATATATTTTTATTTCTAATTGTTCCCATTGATGGACCACTTAGTTCACCAGTGGGCCAGACTTGGCCCGCGGGCCGCATGTTGAACAGCCCTGCTCCAAACCTACCTGCCGACCAACCATATACTAACCTGCTGTTCATCTAATAGAGCCACGGAGTGACGTCTGGCTCCCTGTATAACTGGCCATTAACATACAGCCTGTCAACAGATACAGAAGCCCTGGCTCCTTCAGAAATAAATTTCTTCCTGATAGGAAACAGAACGCGTCGTCTGTCTAATATTTCTTTTGGAAATTGATCATTAACACTATAGTCCGTCCCCCTCAGTTCTCTGCCCTGTCTGATAACCTGCATTTTTTGTTTGTAATGCTGGAATTTCACCACCATTGCCCTTGAACGCGAGTTAGCTGATCGTCTAGCTCCGATCCTGTGAACTCGATCGAAAGTGATTGATCTTACCGTCTCGCTCGGGAGTTTCAGCTGTTGTTCAATGAAGTTACGAACTGTAACTTCAGCGTCCTCTCCTTCCCGCTCCGGTATCCCAGAAAAAACAAGATTATCTCTCATACTTCTGCTCTGTAGATCCAGGATGGACTCTTTGTATTTCCTGCTTTCACCGGACATCCGCGTCACCTGCTCTGTTAAGCTTAGGATATAGTTGACGCGTCGCATAGGGCGCGAGAGAGCGCGCGGCCAAAGTGACGCAATCGCGAAGTCCCCGCCCCCGCGCTTTGGCCAGCGCGTTGGCTTCGCGCGTGGTCGTGCACCTCCCAGATTTTGAAGCTCCGCAAGCCTAGCGCGCGCGCCGAATTGATTGACAGGTCGGGTAGGGACCTCACCGACAGCCTTCACGCCAGAACCTGCAGCTGTCTGCGCCGCTGTGGTCGTGGAAACGGCGTCGCGACGCATGGAGGAATGTTTTTTATTTGATACAAATGTATTTAATCCCCCGAGCGAGCAGAGTCATTTGTTTTTGTTGTGTGATTTCAAACAGTTCTTCTTCTACGGTAGATTTCTTCTTCTACACCCTTTCTTGCAACATATGCACAGGTTTTAGAGGGTACTGCCACCTGCTGGTCAGTAAAAGAACAGCACTTTGACATGCGCTGCCGTGCTACACTAAACGCATGAAGCCGCACAGCACAGTGCGCGCGCTGCCCGCGCGCTCCAGCTTGTGGACCAAAGCGCGACTATATCCGAGCCTTTAGATGTTTCACCTCGCCCCGCAGCGCATGATTCTCTGCAGCGAGTGACGTCACTTGGGCTTGACTAAACTCCAAGGATTCTCTGAGTTTTTCAAATTCTTTGTGCAGAACTTCTACTAAAAAAAGTCTAGCATCAAAACTAGATAGTTTTTTATCAATTGATTCTAATATCTCTGTAAAACTCTTCTCTGGGGACCCGGATGCGCCCGGAGAACTCTCTGAACGCGTGCGCTTAGATGTTTGTGCGGGCGTGGTGTTTTCTTTTGTCTTACCCATTACGAAACTGTCAAAACACTGGTCCAGAAAATTCTCCAAGTCACTCACCGTCTCCTCGTCCAGATTTTTGAATCAACAGGCAGAGGTTAATATGAACAGTTTTTTTTTTAATGTATTTTAAAAAAAAATACACAAATGTTTAATCAAAACATTAAATTTTGATTTAATTTAATATATTTTGGTTTGTCTTACCTGAATTCAATCACATTTATTTGCATTTATTTGGCTTACCTGTCTCCTGCCATGTAAAATGCAGCACAGCTTTCACCTGTCCTCAACCTCAGCCTCTCATCACCAGGTGCAAGCAATCAGTGACTCCTGCACCTCCTCAGTGACTCCTGCACCTCCCTCCCTGGATGACGCTAAATTTTCTGCTCTATCTATCTATCGATCGATCGATCGATCGATCGATCGATCGATAGATAGATAGATAGATAGATAGATAGATAGATAGATAGATAGATAGATAGATAGATAGATAGATAGATAGATAGATAGATGGATGGATGGATGATGGATGAGATGGATGATGGATGGATGGATGGATGGATGGATGGATGGATGGATGGATGGATGGATGGATGGATGGATGGATGGATGGATGGATGGATGGATGGATGGATGGATGGATGGATGGATGGATGGATGGATGGATGGATGGATGGATGGATGGATGGATGGATGGATGGATGGATGGATGGATGGATGGATGGATGGATGGATGGATAGATAGATAGATAGATAGATAGATAGATAGATAGATAGATAGATAGATAGATAGATAGATAGATAGATAGATAGATAGATAGATAGATAGATAGATAGATAGATAGATAGATAGATAGATAGATAGATAGATAGATAGATAGATAGATAGATAGATAGATAGATAGATAGATAGATAGATAGATAGATAGATAGATAGATAGATAGATAGATAGATAGATAGATAGATAGATAGATAGATAGATAGATAGATAGATAGATAGATAGATAGATAGATAGATAGATAGATAGATAGATAGATAGATAGATAGATAGATAGATAGATAGATAGATAGATAGATAGATAGATAGATAGATAGATAGATAGATAGATAGATAGATAGATGGATGGATGGATGGATGGATGGATGGATGGACTGACATCCTGAAGTACACAAAGAAGGGACACAAGTCTGACTGATCAGCAGCAGCACATCTTATCTGTATTGTTAGCCCCTCTTGTGGAAACACAGTACATCACAGAGAGAATTCAATGGGTTTAGGAAACAAACTCAAACATTTAAAAAATGGCTCCAGGGTAAAAAACAAAAAAGGTTAAATTATGTCATCTGGACCAGTTTATTTAAGAGATAAACATTTTGCCCCCATCCAGAGCACTTCTTCAGTCTACAGCCTGCCAACCAGAGCTGTCTCTTAGGTAGCTGCTGTGTTTCTGACAGATCTGGTTGGCAGGTTGTAGACTGAAGAAGTGCTCTGGATTTGGACAAAATGATTATCACTTAAAGAAGCTGGTCCAGATGACATGATTTAAACTTTTTTTGTTGTTGTTGATATCTACTTGGATGACTGAGCTTACAACTTTTTTTATTTTGTTTATTTATTTTGTTTCTTTCTCCATAATAAACATGTGTGACTTTTGTAGTCACTTCACGGTTTACCTGTATACCAACACCATATGGATCGGAAACCAGCAGGAAATAACAAGATAATGATAACAACAGGACAAATTTCAGCCCAGACCTGATCTGTATCATGATGGACTTGTCTTTTACCACAACTCAAGTTCAATGATAGTGTTTTTTTTCTGTTTTTTTCTTTTCTTCTGTTTTTTACTTTTTTTATTATTATTTTTATTTTTTGTCTTTGATTTTTTTACAGATAGATAGATGGTTCTGCCATGGGATCACCAGTGTCACTGATTGTGGCAAATTTCAAAGTGTAGGAAGAGGAACAGAGAGCCGTGGGCTCCTTCAAGGTAACACCATCAAGCCACTGCAGAACATATTCTGAACCAACATGTCACTGCAAGTACAGATGGGAAAGAAAAACAACAGAAAACAATAATATAAGCTCTGTAAACCTGTGGATATCCTAATTTGGCCTTTGTCAAATCAGCAAATAAATCCCAAAATCACATTGCAGAACAGAACAGGGAGAAGGGAAAATGCAAAAACATTGTCATCCCATGTGTTGCAGGAATATCTGAACAACTCAGAATGATTTTCTCTAAACTCAACATCCTGGTACAATTTTAACACAACAGAACTCTCAGACAGAGGCTGCACCATTCCAATGACAGAACCCCCAACCCAAACTGAGCGGTGTGGTGTTTGGAGTTCAGAGCAGTGAAGAACGTTCAGACCAATATATTGGAGAAACAAAACAACCTCTCCACAGATGCATGGCTCAATACTGGAGAGCATCTCTTCAAGACAAGTGCCAGAGGCCCACATCCACCTCAAGAACAAGAAACACTATTTAGATGGCCAAAGTGTTCATATTTTTGACAGAGAAGAAAGATTTTGTTTGAAAGGGGTGAAGGGTCATATTTATGTCAAATGAGGAAAAAAAACTAAAACAATGTCCCAGATGTTAATTTTCAAAAATAGGTCTCATTCTCAACCATTTCCACTCTAACTTCATGCAGGTGACCAAAATATCTCTCTTGTGATCCAGGCAAAACAGTCCATAATAACTCTCTAATGTGAGGAGCAAGTAGATTTAATATAACATGACAATAAAAGCACTTGACCAGGCCGCTCATATAACAATATTAAAGTTGGAACCCCACACAAAAAGCCAGCTGAAATATGTATTCAGCCACAAAATAGAAATGTAGCCTTTTTTTTTAGTCTGTGTGTACTTAACACAAACCTCCCAGAAAAAGGTCAAACGTCTGCAAAGTATTAGGAAAATTGTAATTCTGGAAAAATAGGTAATGTTCTTACCTCCTCAGATGTTTTCCTCCTGTCAGGTAAGACCAGAGTGTTTGCATGACTTCCAGGTACTATAGTAGATCCTATACTCATCCTGGGTCCAACTAACATGTAGCGTTTGTCTCCAGATCTGTACTGGATGCTGTGACACAGTGTCCCATCATAATTAGCCTCCTGCAGATATTTAGAAGTATAGTCTGTGGATTTGGAGCACTGCATTGCAATCAGCACGATGATGCTGATGAGGAACAGAACTGAGACTGAGCCCAAAGTGATGATGAGGTAAAAAGTCACATTATTCTCCTCATCATCTGTTGCTGCACTTTTAACATCAGAAGCTGCAAAAGCCTCTTTGGGCTCCACCACTTTGACAATGACAGTAGCTGTTGCTGACAGGGAAACGTTGCCATTGTCTTTGACCAGTATGACCAGTTTATGCTCAGCCTCGTCTGTCTCTGTGAATGAGCGGAGGGTTCTGATCTGTCCTGTGTAGCGGTCCAAACCAAACAGACTGTGGTCACTCACTTCCTGCAGGGAGAACAGCAGCCAGCCGTTATATCCTATATCAGCGTCGTAGGCTCTGACTTTAGTCACCAAGTGTCCTGCGTGCACGTTGCGGGGAATCTCCTCCACACCTTCAGCAGAACCGTTGGAGCTGACTGGATACAGGATGACTGGAGCGTTGTCGTTCTGATCCAGAATGAACACGTTCACTGTCACGTTGCTGCTCAGAGACGGAGCTCCAGAATCTGTGGCCACAACTTGGAACTGGAAAGTTTTCAGTGTTTCAAAATCAAAACTCTTCAGAGCAACAATGTCTCCAGTTTCAGAGTTTATGTTTAGAAAAGAGGTTATTTTTCTCTCCTCACTTCCATCCCTTTTAATAAGATATGAAATATGAGCGTTCTCATTTTCATCTTGATCAGACGCTTTAACAGAAAACACTGAAGCTCCAGGATCATTGTTCTCCGTGAGATAAAAAGTATATGGGCTCATTAAAAACTCTGGTCTGTTGTCATTTACATCTGACACCACCACGTTGATTGTCTTTTCAGATAACAGTGAAGGCTGACCTGCATCTTTTGCAAATACTGTTATGACATAATTTGACTGTTTCTCTCTGTCCAGAAGGGATTTGATTACTAAAGAAAACATTTTGTCTTGTATGGAAGGAGTTAAAGAAAAGGGTATGTCATCACTTATCGAGCAAATAACTTTTCCATTCAGTCCAGAGTCCAGATCATTAACACTGATCAGAGCAACTGTAGTTCCTGGTCTCGAATATTCAGGAAGCGAGCTGGAAAACGATGTAACTTCAATCTCAGGAGCGTTATCGTTCACGTCAACTATTTTAATTATCACACTTTTCTGTGTAGATAAAGGGGCTAGACCTTTATCTGAGGCCAGAATTTCAATTTCATATTTATCCCTTCCTTCAAAATCTATGTTGCCTTTTACAGTTATCTCACCAGTTGTCGGATTTATGTCAAACAGCTTTAATAATTTTTCATTAACAATACTACTGAAGGAGTAAACTACCTCTCCGTTCGGACCTTCATCTAAATCAGTTGCGTTCAGCTGTAAAACCAAAGCACCTATTGGTGCATTTTCATCGATCATCACTGAATATTCATCTTGGGAGAAAATAGGGGCGTTATCATTTATGTCCAAAACGTTTATTATAATCTGCATTTCTCCATATTTGGGCGGTTTCCCTCCATCCAGCGCCGTCAACACTAATGAGTGACGTATCTGCGCCTCTCTATCTAATGACTTAAGCACAATTAAAATGGGAATCTTCCCATCTTCCCCTTTGTCCTTAACCTCCAAACGAAAGTGATCACTGGAGCTGAGTTTATAATGCTGGATGGAGAAAGGTCCGACGTCTGGATCTCTTGCAGGGGGCAGCGGAATGCGCACTCCGGGTAGCGCAGACTCTGAAATCTCCAGCGTTTTTTCTTTATCTGGGAAACTGGGAGAATGGTCATTTATATCCAGCACCTCGACAGTGACATAGTGGATCTCCAGTGGGTTCTCAAGCACGGTTTTGAGATTTAATACGCACGACGTGCTGTGCTCGCACAGTTCTTCCCTATCAATCTGTCTGCTTACATAAAGAACACCATCGTTTTGGTTAACGTGAAAAGGAGGAGACCCACCAGACACTATCCTGTATTTCCTTTCCGTCAGCGTGCTTTTATCCAAACCCAAATCCTTCGCTATGTTTCCGACAGCAACTCCTTCGTTGACCTCTTCTGAAATAGAATATCGTATTTGTGCAAAAGCAGCTCGACAAAGAAGCACCGCGAGCGCACATCCAAGAAAAGATCGTCTCTGCCCGCACGCTTCGACTCTTCTTTGTTCCATGGTTGTAAGCATCTGTAATCCTTTTTAGAGACAATGAATCCACAATAAAGCAAGAATCAAATAGTTTCTAATGAGGAAAATATCATCATCTGTTGGTAGTGGCTATGGTCAAGCAGAAGAAAAATTTATATATATATATAAATTTCAAAGGCAGCAAGACACTGAACACCGCCTGCATCCAGTAAAGACTAAAAGCATCCGTTCAGAGACCAGTTCAAATGTTTATTTTACCATAGTGACACCAGGTGACGGAAATGCCAACTACAACCAAAACCATAAACAAACATTATAGATAAGGATTTCTAAAAAATAAATACACTTTTGTTTTCTTTGCGAACATGTGGTGATGACTGCCTCCAAACTCAGTGATAATAAAAGTGTAACAAAATTACGTTGTAAAAGGATGCACTTGTATCAAACAGTTAAAGTTTTCTTTCTTAAATCAGAAACCCGCTATCCAAAGTTAATTTCAGCACCATGGAGAGCAGAAACAAACAGCTGCGACGAGGAATTTCTCCATGTGGTGGGAACATTTTAAATAAAAAAAAACAGACAACATGATACAAACATTTATCAGATTACACATAGTTAAGCATTAAACGAGTGTGTAATGTTTTATTAAATGTTGATATATGCTAGAATTGCTCCCACAAGTCAAGCAGCAAATTTTAATAGATGGAAAATCAACGTTTCTCTTGAAGCAAATGTAGAAGAAAAAAAACGTGTGTTTTCAAATAATAACAGTTTAGATTAGCAGTAAAATAAAATAAAAATACATTTAAAACTTTGTTCAAAAGAAAACGTTCATTTAGAGCTGGCAGTTCTTGTTGGCAATGCTCAAAAATACTGTTGTGTGCATGCATCTAATTAATCCACATGAGTGCGCAGGTAACCTGCAACGATTGGACCAAGACCAGATGAGTTGAACGGGGATTGGCTGACTGAAGGTAAGATGCAGAAGTCATGACGTGTTCCATTCCTTTGCCTAACCCATCCACGTGCACACGACCCGCTGTGCGGCAGCGACTATTTCATTTGTGAATATGTTTGTAGGTGTTCGCTATCATTTGTTTTAGGAGAACTTTGTCCTGGTTTTAAGAAAATTGTGTGTTTTGTTGTTTTTTACGGAACCCCGGAGGGGACATGGGGATTTTTTTAAACTTTTGCGTTCCCTCGCAAACGTTTTGCGTTCCCTCACAATACTGTAATGTATGTGTTACCTCACAGACAACAAGATTCCTCCCTCAAAGAAACTGGTCATGATTTAATGGAGTTTTGTTTTAAAATCAGCCTTAAATAAGGATACCCAGTGTGTGCTGCAGTGGTAAAATTAATTTAACGTTGGCTATTTCACTTTCATGCTCCGTGGATTCAGGGCTTCCTCAGTCAAGCCGACAATGCAGGCCGCCTGACTTCAGATGTTCAGTCTGCCTCTCCTCCGAGGAGCAATGGTTCTCTTAGAGACCATCAACAAATTACTGGTAGATATATTTCCAGAGTATTTGTCAAAGCAGCACCATGTATCATAACCAAAGTTGTGTGTGGTAATAAATCATTAATTTTCTCACCATTTAAAATCCAAAAGAACAAGGTGGCACTTGTGTTTCAAAAGTACTGTAACTTTCTTTTAAAGCATCAAAGTGTATTCAATGATTCAAAGATTCAAGATTTTTTTATTTGTCATTCCACCACATGTGGTGGAACAAAATTGTGTACACAGGGTCCCGGTTACATCCAACAAACCTATTAAAATATGTGTAAAAGAAAATATGTAATAAGATCTAACATATGAACTAAGAAAAACATTCACCAAAACCACACTAAGCACACACTTCAGGAGGGTTTCATCAGTCTGAGGAGTCCCAAGTAAAATGTTTTCTCCACTAAAAAAGTTAAGTCTGGTCCTCTGGACTTTCAAAAACTAAACAAAAAATAAAGGTAGAAACGTTTCATCTTTCATACGAAAGACTTCTTCAGTCTGACGAGCTGTATTCAGCTCAGTCTTATAAATGGCACCTTCTCATAGTGGATCAACCAGTTTGCTGCTGACAGCCAAAACCAGCTACTCACATCCTCAGACTGAAGAAGTCTTTCGGATGAAAGACGAAACATTTCAATTTTTTTTATTTTTTTTTTATGTCCAGAGGACCAGACTTAACTTTTTTATTTATTTTTCTACCTGGATTATTGAGAATGCATCAGGATATTTTCCCCACTAAACAGTAGTGGACCAACCAGTTTGTTGGTTTTGCTGGTGACTGATAAAGCCCTCCAAACAGAGGGTGAATCATCTTTCCACAAAAAAAAAGAAACTGTCCAGATGACCTTACTGACCATTATTGCAATTTGTATCTGGATGATTGAGCATGAACTCTGATGTTTTAAAAGAAAGTAACAGTACTTTTGAAACAGAAGTGCCACCGTGTTCTTTTGGTTTTTAAATGGTGAAAAATTCATGATTGTATACCTTGCAGAAATATACTGAGAAAACTTTGATACATGTTGCTGCTTTGACAAATACTCTGACAATACAGTAATTTGTTGACAGTCCCTAAGAGACCCATCGCTCCTCGGAGAGACAGGGCTGCCTGCGTCGGCTCAGAATCAACGGAGCATGAACGTGAAATATACAACGTAAAATGAATGTTACCACTGCAGCACACACTGGATATTCTTATATTTAAGGCTGATTAAAAATTCAATTTAGTTTATTTGCGCCAAGTCACAAACTCCTGCATGAACCTCAAATACGGGTGTCTGTTAACATTGTTGCTGTTGTCTGTGAGGTAACACTAGTGACCAGCAACTGGGGAGATTGGGATGAAGAAACAAGAACTGGAAGAAGGAGCAGAAAGGAGGAAATATTAATAACAAGACTAAGATTTGGACACACGGGACTTAATTATTAATTATTTCAAATAAAGAAGCACAACACTGGAAAATGTGAGCACTGCGGACAAGATGACACATTACAACATGGTATAGCCTACAGGAATATCAAAAATATGAACAAGAACGTAAATACTGTACAGTATAAGAAAGTTCATTCTCAATAGTCCAGGTATCAAATCCGCTCATTCTCAATCAGTTCATCTGGACAGATGAACTGATTGAGAATGAGCGGGACTGTACAGTATATGAAGAGAGAATTTGGAAAGATAAAAGAAAAGTTTAACATAATAGATGCACTACAACATAAATTAGAGAGCAAACATAACCAAATTATAATTAGATATTTTAAGAAAACAAAGTTGATTAATATAATTTGAAATACATATAGTTTAATCATGCATACACATAGGGGTGCAGGAAAAAAAAAACGATTTTTTTTTTTAAAGAATCTAGATTCTTAGTCCTGGCGATTCAGAATTTATTCTAAAAGCCCCAAAATATTTTTTGTTTATGTTAAAACCCAAAAGATAAAGAAAATAAAACCATATATCATAGTCTATGAAAGAATACATATAATGAAAGGTGGCAGAAATAAGAAGAAATCTAATATTATCTGCCACTTTTTTCAAAAACAAAACGAGTTCAAACAATCAATTCAAACAATAATATTCTATAAGTAACAGAGCAAAAAGCTAACCTAATACTGGTTATTTAAGTTACAGAATTTAATGCATTCCTATATTATTTGTTCCTATTTTTGGTATAAATATCAAACGATGCAAAACATTTGATACAATAAGGAACCTAAAATTATTGTTTTAAATAAATGTTCCATTTGTTTACATTGTTGTTTATTCTTTTCAGCTTGTCAGTTACAAAACTGAAACTAAATGTATGACCATTTTAATAGAAAAATAGTTTCTGAATCAAAAATTGTTTCTGAATCCAAAATTGTTTCTGAATCGAAAAATCGATTTTGAATCGAATCTTGACACCAAAAATCGGAATTTAATCGATTCTCCAGACACTGAGAGATTTGCACCCCTACATTGAATTATCCCATGAAGAACCACGCTCCATACTAGTGGTGGCGGTAATGCACACCTACAGTTTCTTGCCAACCGCCATTAGGAGGAGCGAAAACTGCATTTGCTTATGTGCAAACAGTGCGAACGAAGTTAGTCCGAGATTTGTGAATTTGATTTAAACATTTTTGTAATCATTCTGCTGCAGAGGAGGGAGGGATGGGGGATGAGCTGAAGAAGTGGCTGCAGATTACTTCTAGTAGCATATTTATTTAGCTTCATCTACCAGCATATCACGGTGACGCAATGAACAAGCTGAAAAGCTCTGAAACAGGTGGAGCACATTCTTATTTATCTTGAAGCAGACACAGAGTCCAGCTAAAGCCTTAAAGTCCTCCATCACTGAATCTGGCGGTTAGCTTCAACATCAGGTGTAATACCAGCATGTTTTTCATGCACTGCAGGGCAAGACAGGTCATGCTGCCACGCTGCTGCAATACTGTGTAATAAATGCTGATAATTGTTTTATTAATTACTGTTATTGCATTTGTAATGATAGTGTGCACGAGCCAAGATGGTGTAGTGGCAGGGCTTCCGACTTGGGACCCGAAGGACGCGGGTTCGCGCCCCGGCCACTACACACCTTGGGGTGTCTATGAGTGCACACCTAATTCTCCAGCTCCCCGGGCGCTTTCTATGGCTGCTCACTGCACCACCTGGTGGTGGTTGGGTTAAATGCAGAGATGAATTTCGTCTGTGTATGGGAAACATACACAGATGACAAAAAAAGGACATTATTATTATTATTACTGTTTTTAGTTTGGAGCAAGCCTGGGTAGATTTTTGTACTCAGTGCAGCTCCTAGAAATTAAAGTCCTCTAAATAGCGTCATTTCATTTTCAGAGTTTCTATTGGCCAAATTGTGACATCAGATGCTTAGACGATGAGAAGTACCTCATTCTTCCCAATGGGCAAAGTGGATTCAACCTGCAGGTGAGTAAATGCTGTAAGTTACAAAATATGAATTATTGGAGGAATGGTGCCACAGAGGTCAGAGAAGATGGGCCTGTGATTGGAAAGTCTCAGGTTCAACTCCTGGTACTGTCAACATCAAAATGTAGGTGGAAAAGGTGAAACACCCACACCTGCCTCCACCCTCATTTGCCCCACTCTGGGCCCTTGAGCAAGGCCCTTAACCTCCACCATCTGCTCCCTAAACAGGTCTCTCTTAAAAATGAGTTCTCGTGACTCAGTGAGACTACTCACATTCACTCCTGTTTGGTATCAGTCAGACCACCATTGCACAATTACAACTGGTCCAGAACGCAGCAGCCCAATTTTTAACCAGTACAGGCAAAAGAGAGCACATTACACCAGTCTTGGCCTCCCTGCACTGGCTACTGGTTCATCTTCGAATCCAGTTCAAAATTCTCCTGTATGTCTACAAATCGCTGAACAGTCCCCCCCCCATCTCTCTGATTTGCTACAGCCGTATGTCCCACCACGTTCTCTGAGGTCAGCGGACCAGTTACTCCTCACAGTTCCAGGAACTCGTCTTAAGCGCAGAGGTGACAGGGCCTTCTCTGTAGCAGGCCCAAGACTCTGGAACGAGTTACCTCTGCTCGTCAGACAGGCCCCCTCCCATTCGGTTTTCAAATCCTGTTTAAAAACCCACTACTATTCTGTTGCTTTCAACACCTGATGATCTGTGTTTGAACCTGTTTGCTTTATAGAGGTTGGCTGTTATATTTATTTTCTGCAACGTTTTTATGTCTATATTCAGTTTTTTGTACTTCATTGTGTATGTTGCCTATGTTTTGCCCGTTTGTTTGTTTGTACAGCACTTTGGTTGGTCTTGTCGCTGTTTTAAGTGCTCTATAAATAAAATGGTATGGTATGGTTACCTGTATAAATAAAGGGTGAATTAAAAAATAAATTAAATTATGTGACAGATATTTTCAACCTTCATTAAAACATATTGTACATTTATTCTTCCAGGTTCAGCTGACAGTGACGTGCCTGGAGCTGCAGAGCTGCACGCTGGTTATCTGGACACCAACAGAACTCCTGGAGTTGGACATTTCTTTTGACAAAGTCTTTACAGATACAGAGATGAAACTCCTCCAGAATTTGTACTTTTCAAACATGCTTCCAGCCTTGGTAGATGGATGTGTTGCAAAGAAGATGCTGCTCTGCCACAAACACCTTAATATCTTTAAAATGCAGTAAGCACATAAATATTCATACACAACACATCAAGAGCACTGTATGAAGCTAGGGAGAAAATAACAATCTTGTTTTTTTTGTTTTTGTTTTTTTGGTATTATCTTGTAATGCATTTTGACAATGCACAAATCATCCTCCAGAGAGTCATCCAACCCTCTTGTAGGCAAGGTAGGTTTTGACTGCAGGGGTACAGGGGTACAGGTATGGGCTCTGGCCCAACCTTCAACATATCCCGACGCACATTTCAAGTTCTCTGCAAGTCACCCTCAGGAGCAACAGTATAAACCTGCCCTCCGCCATTGGAGCTCTTAAAACCTGATGGATAACTGAGTTGAAGAGGTCCTGGATTTCATGACGACCTCTAACACTATGATCACGCAAGTAAACCAAATGTCCCTCCTGCAATGGAACCTGCCGTATGCCCTGATCATGAAGCTGTTTTCTATGCCCTGCAGCTGCCAACAAGTGGTCCTGAGCATGATGAAAAGCTGTAGTTAATCTAATCCTATGTTCAGCCACCCAATCCACCACATAACCTGGTGCAGGATCCCGAACATGACCCAACAAGAAATCCACAGGCAGCTGTGGTTCACGCCAAACATAAGAAACAATGGAGACTCACCACTACTCTGATGGGGGGCAGTGTTGTAACAAAAAAAGTACTTGGGGAAGACTGGAAGCCCAACCCTGTTTCCTAGACACTGGTAGAGTGTGCAGCAGGTTATGAAGTGTTCTATTAAAGTGCTCACACTGCCCATTTCCAGCAGGGTGGTAAGGGGTAGTGTGCGAGGGAACGCAAAAGTTTTGCGAATGAACGCAAAACTATTGCGACGGAATGCAAAAATAATAAAAAAAATCCCCCACATCCCCTCCGGGGCTCCGTAGTTTTTGTACTGGACCGTTTAAACAAGATTGTAGTTTTTGTACTGGACAGTTTAAACAAGATATTTGTGTTTCTTATTTATGTAACGGGCCAACTCTTATGTTGGATGAAATTTGTAAAATACACAATGCCTGACAATAAATAACTTTTTTTTTCTCTCTCTGTAAAGTCACCACCCTGTCTGTGCCTGTTGAGATTTGAAACACAGTCATTTTATGACTTGGACAATCCATGAAATGATATGAAAGCAAGGAAGAAGATGTGACCTCTGCTATAAGTGAGTCTAATGGAAGAGTAACTTTAAATAATGCCGTATGCTTTATTATTTGCATTTGTTTAGTTATTTATTTTGCTGGAGGCACAATAATGTTGTGTAAAATCCCTATATGTATATATAACTTCAAAAGAGCTACTAAATGTTACATTTTTGCAGTATATATATTTTCTAAAGTACGTTGAGATAAAGAAAACTGAACTCCTTTTCACAAGTA